>JAQIXS010004604.1:0-14619 GCA_034700785.1 Rossiulus vilnensis
CGTTTATTAACGTCCTGAATACTAATAATGTTTCTTTTATCCGTTTTTCGAAAATGACGTAAACTGCACTTATTCCCGAGGATGCTTCGACTTCGAATGGTTAAATAGAAGGGAAAACAAGTACCTTAGTACTTTTATTCAATTTTAAAGCGTTACAAATACATGCATCTACATTTCAATCAAAGTTACGTCTACGCCATACATGTATGTCAATTACCATGCAATGATACTTTGACATTCAGTGGTTAAATCGAGATCGCAAAATGACTAACCCATGAAATGCAACCAATCATCATAATTTAAAGAGTTTTGAAGCACGCAACGGTCTAAAGTTTAATTACTTGACCACAAGCTCGAGAGGATACTTTTACTTCGCTGAATGATGATAGCTGCTCAACTTACACGTACTTTTCACGTGTGTGAAATTCGTCATCCAGCGAACTGAACTGTACTTTGTTTACTTTGTTCACTTTTATTTACACGAAGTTTTCGTAAATAAACGGATGAATTTAAAACTCGAAAATATACAGATCCATGGCGCCAAAGAATCCTACCAAGTGGCATTCCTTTGCGGACAGCAGGTTGAACTGAAACATTCCTTTTGTGCAAAAAATGCAAAGAGTTTTAGATATTTTTTAAATTTTCACAAATATGATGCTTTAAATATGACAATAATGCAGTTATTGGAAATTTACACTGTACTTCTTTACGATCCCTAATCGAGTTATATTCACTGTACAAGTATCTTTAATGATATAAATATTGATAGCAATGAAGTCATAATTCTTCTTAATCTAGACACCTTTTTTCCCTCTTTTGTTTATTTGCTGCAGGAAATTTTAATAATTCTCTGGCTACATGCATTAATTACAGATTCATTTAATTAATCTTAATCTTGGATGATTAAGCGTCTTTTATAACAAAGGTTATTTTCTAAATTTATATCATTATACATGTACATGTAGTACAGTAGGCAAATGTAGCAAATAGCTTGTGATAACATTAGATGTTAACGTTCTAACGTTTAGGAATATAAAATGGCGTGTTTAACTATTTTATTTATTTATGTTAATAAATTAGAAAACATTAAATTATTTAGTATCGAAAATGAAACTATACGTTAAATTGAAAGGTGCTTACTTTAGCTTTTGATATTTAATTATTTCAACATTTACGCTAGAGGTGGATGGTTTTAAAATAAATATGAAATTGCAAAATGTGTAAAAGATTTCCTGATGTGACATTCAAGAAATTGAACGAATGTCTCCCAACGTTCAGTTTTTGATGTCTTCAAATGGAAAAATCCGAAATGTATGATGATGAAACTCCCCGAGGAAAAAATATTTCTTGTGCATTTTTTTCAAGCTTTGACAAATTTGAATTCAAGTTTTTTCTAAAATGCAAACAGAAACTTAATTCAAATTCGAACCAAAAGAGTGAGCGGGAATTCGATTGCTATTTATAACTTCTTAAATAATTTACAGTGTAGAAACATAATTATCTAGCTTTATAAATTATAAAACACGTACGGTCTTAGTTTGCCTAGCTTTTTATGTACATAATTAATAACGATGATCAGGTAATTCTACGCTTCAGGTCTATGCTCAAAAAAATTTTTAAAAATGGAGATGAAATTTTTACAAATGCTTATCACGAATAATCGACTTTTCCAGATTTTCACAAACATTTTTTCTTTGCATAAAATTTTTTTTCTTTACATAAAAAAAACAGCCGCAGACAATTGAAACAATGAATCACAAAATCATGGATTTTTTCGATATTTTTAATTGAAAATATTTATAAAGGTAAACATAGACAATTTTTAATTGCTGACACCTGTTAAAAACCAGTAGTTGCAGATGGATTATCTTGGACAGGCACCAACTTCCATCCCCATCCCGTACAAATCGATGCATGGAACAAGACATTCATATCCGTTATGAAATTCCTGAGCTCCTTCGATTTTTATTTTTTAAATTGATTTTCCATGACATTCCTGCTTTTTTTTCTCCCGCAACGGAATCGCCCGAAGCCAGAAAGCAGCATCAACTACGTGATCGGAATGTCCCCAGCTTGCACAGCTGCATTTCCCTGCACAAATATTTCGCTTAATAGGAGGTACATGTACGAGCGGATATTAATCTTTTTCCTCCTAGTTTTGCCCGGCATTAATACGCCAGAATTTAATAAACAACTTTTAATGAATTTTACTCGCTAGCGATTCATGCTTCCGAGATGCTTTTATGCGAGAGGCAGAAGAGGAATTTGGATTTTCAGACCGAACGTGATCATCCTTTGGAAGTTTTGCCAGAACATTTCAAAGTTTGATAGGAATTTGGACAAACTCGTGGTTTAATTAACCCCAATTTCTTCTTAGCGGCGGCCGAATTTGGCTCCGAAGGCTTTGGATTAATTGCTCGAATGTCATTTATGAAAAATCCATGGATAATTCTCTGAAATTGTCGTTTATGCCACCTTCCGGTAGCAATTCTATATGAGCAAAACGTAAGGAAAGAAATGGGTTAGACTAAGGGTTATGCAAGGATGTTTTTGCGTTATAGTGAATTTGTTTTCCACTTACATGTTCATGTATCTTGGTCAATGTACCTTCATGCACATCCGGACTGTCCACTCATGGTTAAATCGTCAAGCTCCCCAAGCTTTTACTTGGAATGTTATATGGCTTCAGATGAAATTCTGACTGCAATGGCATTGTTATTTTATTGTATTTGTCGGCATTTCAGGGATATTTTTTCGTATTTTTTGATGTCCAAGGAAAGAGCAGGAATCGATCTTATTCGTAAAGAATTTCAGGAGGATCCTGTTTTTTGCATGCTGAAATTTGTCGATTGAAGTTTTAAAATAATTGATTTCAGGCCCACCATGCCAAAAAAAAAATCGCTTTAAATACTTGTTTTAATTGCTAAATTTATTTTACCCATGTAGAATTAACTTAAATTAAACTCGAAAATAACTTTATGCAACCTCCGAAGTCCATCTTCGGGGGCAACGCTGTTATCAAGTTGATTTTTTAAAATTAATAAACGAACAGTTTCACATTATAAAAAATAATTTCAATCCTAGAGCAAGGTCACAATTCTTAAATTTTCATTCTGAAATTTTTGACCACGTGACATACGTTTTAACAGAGTTGAAGCAAGCAGTGAATAACATACATAAAGCCAGTCCTAAAAATGATTTTTTGGAATGTTTGTTGTTGAAAACTGCTTTGAAAATCGCAGCTCTCACCGCAGGTAATTCTATTATTCGCGTTACACGTTCTATAATTGAATTTTGCACGGACACAATGTCAGTTGAACGACCGTGCCGAATCTCCAATTATAGCACGTCCTCGATTATCGACCGTTATTTTCGGTTGCCAAGGGTAACGCCAAATTTCAGCCAGAGTGCATTAATTTCGACTAGAGGTAAGTCGTGATTCCGCTTCAATTTCTGCTCAAAAATCCGTTTCAATTGGCGTTGTTTGTTTTTCTCGGTCGAGCCTTATCAGATGCAATGAAATGTACCTTAGATAAAAGTTCAAATCCCAATTTGCTTTTCACTCCGCTTTAAACTTTCCCTCTCCATTATCTGAAATTACTTTCTGCTGCAGCGAAGCAAACTTCCTTGATCGAGCGGCTTCATTTGATAAGAATCCCAGAAATCATATCAATGGATGAGAGAAAAAATTCGGTGCACGAAGACGACGAAGACAGGTTCAGCGACGATGGGGAAAACGACGCCGAATTGGACCAACTCTGGAAGAAGGAAAAACTCGAGCTTCCCAGCGAGTTTTGGTACATCAAAAAACTTGTGAAATACGCCAAGGTAGACAAAATGTCAATGAAAACTAAGCATGGTCACACCTGTAAGAAAACTCCAGCAGCTCTCATGTCCCCACTTCACATTCCCATAATAATTCCGTTAGAATTGCAACATTTATTTTTCCCAGTGCAGAATTGATCACACACTTAAGCATGAGTAATTTTTCCTATTTCAAAAAACGTCCAGTTTATTCATAAAAAAATTAAATAAACATGAAAAAAAAAGGTCGCAACTCCGATAACCCCATTTAATGAAACCTCCGAAGACGTCCATCGGAGGTTGGATATCTATTTATACTTTTATTGACATATATTTGTTTATTGGAATATAAAATACACAGTAAATACACTTAAAAAAACTATGCAGCCTTCGAAAAAAATTCATTCAATAAAACCTCCGAAGATGGTCGTAATAATTTTTTCTTGTTGTCAAGTATATTTATTTTTTATAAATAACCAAGACATTTTCAAATTATAAAACACAACTCAGGCCGTAGTTGAGGACCAATTAATTATACACTGGTGATAGTTAATTGAGCAATTATAATAAGAAATCGAATGGTGCATACTTTTTCGTTCAGGCTTAAATTAATTAATCAATCAGTGCACTTTTTCCAAAAATGTCTTGGTGCCACCCTTCCGCATTGGCCCTATATTTCTTCATTGCACTTAGGGCGCCTCAGTTTTGTTATTTATAACTGAAATGAAAGCCATTTTTAGAATGCTAACCCAACGACAACGGTTTTGGCGCTTTGCAACTTGCGGGACTACGACCTTGTGCAAGAAGTTCATCAGAGGGCATTTCTGGAAGAAGGAGGCACGGAACTGTTGTTGAACATACTAGAAACTAACGAACAAAGACCCAAAGTAAGGGTTCAGCATTTTCTTTTAAAATACTGTGCAATGGCAAGCACTGCTTAATCAGTCTGTCATATTAGAAAGAAGTTCATAGATGGCACTGTAAATTTAGAAACATTTTAGGACTTAGATTTTCTGTTATTAAATTATTGTCAGCAATTATTGCTAAGCCACAAATTTACATGGCATAAAACATACTGTTATTTTGAGAAAGTATTCCTTACATTGTAGAGTATAACAAAAGTCAACACAAGGGTTTCCAAGATTCTATTTGGATAAAATTAAAATAAAACTAATTTACACTATTTCAAATGCAATTTTATGATGTTTGAAAGTGTATTGTTCAATAATGGTTAGAAGTTTCTAGACATTTTACAACTAAATGAGGAATAAATGTTTACTTTGTGAACATTTTAGGTGGCAGCGTTGAAAATACTGAAAATTCTAACCAAGATGTCGAAATTTCGTCGAATGATAGTGGAGATGGAAGGCATCCAATCTTTGGTGGACACTCTGGAAGATCCGTTTTGCGAAGTGAAGAGTTCGAGCGCCGAATGCCTGGCGGATCTGACCAGACACAGGGGCGCTTGCGACCTTTTGATCGCAATCGGAGGTGTGGAAAGATTGGTCAGTAGTCATTCCATTTTCTATCGATTATAATAGAGAAAGAGTTAATCCTTTTCACCGCTATTTTCCGAAACCCTGATGGACGCAGTGAGGCCGGTTAGAAATAACACAAAAACAAAATGCTTCCGTAAAAAAGACTTGGAGATGCCATTAGTGTTTTTCATGAAAGATGCATCTGCTCTGCTAAGTCCACTAATGCTGCAAAGGCATTCAGCTTTGAAAGAACTCTTCGAGAGGATTACGGCCATTAGCAATTGATGCATTCTTAAGTTCCAAAAACAGTTTTTATCCCCTAACGACTACTCGTGGAGGGATAACGCCATTATTGTTTAGCAAAAGAAAGCTCCCAAATCTCCCATTTCCTGCCTCGCTAGGTAAAACTGATGGATCTGAAGCAGCAAAATGCCGAACAGCTGGACCTCAGCAGGCAGATTTCCGGTCTGGACGAAGTCATCGAAGTGGTGCGATGTGGGGCCACCGCCCTGGCTGCCATCAGCAAGAACAGAGAGAGCAGACTGCGACTCCAGAAGGCAGGAGTTGTGGCCCTGGCAGCGCACTTGCTCAGACTGCCAGCTGACATCCAGGTGCTCATTCCAACGGTGGACATTCTACAGGAATGTGCCGTTGAGGTACCGAAGAGTTTTTTATAAAACCAAACTATATCTAGTGCAGGTCAAGCATGGTATATTGGCACAATCCAGTGGCCAAACTTGTGACCAATGGTAAAATGCTAACTCTGCATTGTGGAATGAATAATTTTAAATAATGTACATCGATGCAGGCGCACTTCCGCGATGCCATCTTAAAAGAAGAGATTGTAGTACAACTGATTGAAAATATTCGACAATCAACCTCTCCTCTCTTGATGACGTTGTGCGCCAATGCGATTCTGAAGGTAATATCATTCAGGGTTCCCCCAAAAATCAAATTTTGACTTTCCCTGACAATTGCAATTTTTTAAAATAACTTTTCCTGACCAACCATAGAGAAAAAATATATGTCAAATGAAAATACAAGGGATGCTATAAATGCAGGACTGACTGAATGCGCCATGTGTTAATGGTGTTCGTTAATACTTCTAACTAGCAGCATTTGGTATGTACTGGATTTTGTACTGTAAATTCAACGATTTTCTATAACTTTTACATGCCGTTAAAATTCTTCAAAACCAATAAAAATTAGGAATTTCAACACTTTTAAAAAAGATAACAGCCTTTGATTCCATAGGGTAGCTTTTTTTGGCATCAAAAGACAAAATTAGTACTTTACGAACTACTGCAATTCAGTATGTTAAAAGAAAATTACCCAGAGTTGAATTTGTACGCACGGAAATGCCGAGTGAATCGAACAAAGGCAAATAATTTCATGTATGAAATGTCAACATCTGGACGCTGGCACAATGCCCATGGCCGGAAGTTTATTCCATGGCTTCTCAATGACTTCTTATGCCAGTAGACACTTAAGTTATGTGAAGGCAAATGTTAGACTGATAAGTTGAATTTCCCTGACTTTTTGGAAAAAATCACTATTTCCTGATTTTCCAGGTGTGGGGGAACCTTGTCTTAGCACCAACAAGCTGGAAAAAAATTGTTGGATTTTGAAATTGCTCTTTCTGATTAGTGTGCTGAAAATGATGAGACCAAGCAGTTATTGCGCAAGCACGATGGACTGAAGCATCTGTTGGCTGCCATGTGCAAGTGTGAACCAGGCCAGGTTTCTGACAACAAACTGCTAAGAGCTCTAACCGGTGCCGTCTGGAAAGCTTGCATAAACGACGTGGAAAACGTTACGGAATTGCAGAAGATGCACGGGGTTGAAGCCCTTATCAAGATTTTACACGAGGAGACAGACGACAATGTAAGCAAAACATAGAGAAAGCTCAATAAGAACCAAAAACAAGGGAAGATTCTTGATGGGTTCTAGTCTTGAAGCAAACATCTACAGCCTTAAATTATTCGCAGGTTTTATGGAATGTCGTTGGAGCATTGGCTCAATGTATCAACAACTATCAGCAGAGCACGATCGTCTCCCACAAGAAATCTGTGACCTTGTTGATCAAGCTACTGGCGAAAACCAATCAAACGCTCCTGATCAACGTCGCTCAACTGATGCAGAAATGCTGTTCCCACTTCGAAAACATGAGGTAAGCAGTGGCGAATAATGGTATGATAAAGGCTATAGCAAATGGCCCATCAATGGAATATTGTAGAATAATCGAAAAGGAAGATGGGATCCGCCATCTTTGGTCACTTCTGAAAAACGCAAACCCTGACGTCCAAGCCAACGCCGCTGAGGCCATCCACGCTTGCATTGACCAGCAACCGGTAAGCAGGTTTTAATTCAGAAAACAGGAAAGGATGCCACATCGCGAAGTGATAACAAGTTTGTGTTAACTTGTCGCCAACTAGGGTCAAAGTTATCTTTTTATATAATTTGGAAATGTCCCATTTAATAAATTTGGGAAGGAACAAAAAGCGTGTGACCTCTGAAAACGGGTTTTTCCTCAGTGAAACCTCCAAAGATGTGCATCGAGGTTGCATTTAGTTTATTGAGTATTTTCAAATCATAAAAAGCTCGGATCCAAGTGGACAACCAATTAATTTCTATACAAGAAAAAATAAAAGTAGTGATTATAGGTAGACCCATTTTTGGGGTCAGCCTTAATTAATCGATTTCAAAAAGTACTTAGCTTAACTTGACTATTTTTTCCCAGTGGATAACTACATCGTGAGGTTCATTGGCAAAATGTTTCTAATTCACTTCAGAGCATCACGGAACAGGTTCGGAATTTCGTGGGGGGTTTGGAGCTGCTGGTGGACCTGCTGAATTCGCCTCACCTGAACGTCCAAGCGAGTGTGTGCGGGGTCATTGCCATGGTTGCCAAGAACACTGACAACTTAGCGATCATCACCGACAACGGTGCCGTGGCTCAGCTGGCCCGCTTGGCCTCCAACGTAAGTACCACATAGTCGAAGTTCTGCGAATTCAATTTTTGCAAACACAATTTTCCTTCCAGGGTCGAAGCAACACGAAGCTGAAGCGCTACATCGCCGAGGCCATCGCCAACTGCTGCACCCTGGAGACTAACACGTCTGCATTCGGTCAAGAAAACGCAGTTGTCCCACTGGTGGCATACCTGAAATCGACCGACGAAATCGTGCAGAAAATGGCAGTGAAGGCATTAGCGCTGCTTTCTCGGCATCCGCCCAACTGCATCGCCATGCGACAGAATGGGGCAGTTAAGGTGAGCACTGGGAAATTCCCTAGAAATCCAGCCATTTTCTGAATGTATTCAGCTAGTTTTCAACCTGTTTCCACCTCCTGAATAACATTTATTAACCTCTTGGGCCATTCATTAACGCACGTTTCGCAAAGCATCTCGGAAACGGAATAGCATTCGCAGTAAGTGGGACAGTTCGTAGTGTATGACAATATTTAATCAAACTGATACGTGGAGAACATACATTAAAAACTAAAAAAATACTGAAGATGTGCAGTATCAGCATCACTCGATCACTCTTGTCTAAACAACCTGAAATGCAATTCATGTGGGTAACAAAATCGTCAAAACCACTGCCAGAATTTGTGATATATATATATATGAAAACATTTCCTTGAAAAACGTGAATACGTTAAATATTCATATTTTTAAAATATTCGAATAAACCGTGGATTTTTAATGTTTAGATGCTGCTTTTGCTCATCGGATCGAAAATAGAAATTATACAAGAAGATGCAGCAACAGCTCTTGGGAATATCAGGCAGTCCTCCACTGGTCAGAGGAATTAATAGCTTTGGCAAAGATTACAGTCTACGTTTTGCTTTGGTCCTCTCGAGAATGGAAGACGTCTTTTTTCGGTTCTTGCCAAAGCAAAAAATATTCTTTTGTACTTCGTAATTCCACTTCCTCCTTTTTTTACACAATAAAAACAGTTTTGTAATACAATTGCGGTGAGTAATACTTAGGTTTTCGCTTAAATGCAACAACGGATTATATAACCATTCATCAAACCTTATATGCATAAAACATTTCATTTCTGTCGCAGATTTAAATGGAGGAAGCGTGCGTCATTTTCGTTTTCATTTCATAAAATTGCAGTCATATAGTCTGTTGGTACATTCCTAATGTAAGAACAAGACTAAGAGTAACACAACTGCATTTTTATTAAGTGAAAACAATATAGTCGACCTGGGGTATTGATCTCCATGCAAGAGTCAAGAAGGAGGATGTCAAATATAAGTTCACAAGATCAAAAATGCCAACTGGGATGAAATGGAAAGGCCTTGACAATACCAGACAAGTTTATTTGATGGTCACTACGATATAAAATGCAACAAAATCAGTTAAGTACATATAAAGTTGTTTTACATTCAACACTTTACTGATTTTGCTACATCTTCTATCGTATTGACAACCAAGTAATCTTGGCAGCTATTGTCAAGGCGTTGCTATCTATTTCCAGTTGGCATTTTTGATCTTGTTGAGCTACTAACTTATTTTTGACAACCTCCACCTGGACTCTTGCACGGATTTCAAAACCTTGCACTAGTAGTAGTATGCCCGAGGTCGACTATAATGGATAAACCCTGCTACCAGGGCCCTAATTTACCACAAGATAAAATACAATGAACGTAGTGGATTTTTGACGGAAATGGGACGTTTATACTTGCCCAGTTGTTAGAAATATAAAAACTAAGTCAGTTGTCAGGTGGAATTTAGTCCGAAGGCAAAACTAGATCAGCATTTTCCTTTTCCATCGAAGACTCATCAGTTGCGGCAGGAAACGCGACCGAAAAACGCATTAAATTGCTGCTTCGGGTCACTCGTTTTTCGGGCGTTCTCGTGGACTGGTAGGCTTGCTGCTTTGAGGGGTTCACCAGCTCAAAGGTTGTCTAAACGGCCATTGAAAAGAGCAAAACATTGGCACCGTAAGGGGTCAGCAATTAAACCACGAACACCTACACCAGCCCACAGATGCTAAATCGCACTTACCAGTTCTGAGTCCTCGTCGTCTATAGTTTCCAGCATACCCTTCCTTGACCTGCGCAACGGGCTATAAAGCTCGGAGAGTCGCTTGCCAGGGCCCGAGGTAACTACTGGAGAATTTAGGTTCAAAGACTCCAGAACAGGAACAGGTACCAGCAAGGCTGAGGTCGGCTACATCAAATAAAATTTAATTGTGTAATCCAGCACTTGTTAAGTTAATATTTGATTCAACGAAATGTTGAAATTACTTCGTCAACGGTTGAAGTGACCGCTTGAAGGGAAGATCGGCGCGACCGTCTTTGCCTTGGACTTGCACATTTGCTACTGGGGGAGACGTTTTCGTTGGATACAGATTGCGCTTCGGGCACGATCTGTTGGACACGTGACTGTGCCAGTGAATCTGAGCACTCCTCTGAAACGAAATTACAAATTATTAAAGCACCACTTTTAGGACGATAGTCATCCATATAAGACTGTCCTGCCCTGGGGGAAAAGGGTTGCAAAAAAGTGATTGAAAACTGAAAAATCTGATATTCTGGTTTGCCGTTGACAGTTATGAGGGGAAGAAAACCCACTCACCACTAACAGAGGCTTGGTCTTCGGTCGCTTCATTCATAGCTGCTTTTCTGAGCTGGGCTGCTTTGGCTTTTGCATCAGCTAAACGTTGTCGAGCGGCTAGCGCAGCTGCCCCAGAATTAGGCTTGGTTTGTGGTTTGGGACCTTTTCTCGTGGGACGCTTTAAATTATGTGATAATGAAATTTAATGCATTATTAAGACATGTCTGCAAACAAATTCGTGTACCTTTAACTTTTGGAGTTAGTGTTAACCTCACAAAATATCTGAGGATTGGGCATCCATTTAATAATTGAAATGCTCAACCATCAGAATAATCAATTGGTAAGAACAATCTAACCAGACCAACCAGCAGATCATATTCTAACCTTTCATTACTACATGTGTTTGCTTGCATTTACAAATTTGTCATCCATTACATTTCATTACAATTATTTTGTTGCACAATGTTTGGCAGAACTTTTAAATGTACTGGGCTGTAATTTGCTGAATCTCATATTGCGGTGACAAACAGAATTTGTCTTACCTTGACAATAGCAGCCGGCTTCACGGGTGTTGCTATCTCTTCCCAGTTTCCACTTTTGATAGTGTCAAGTAACGTGAACTTAGCCTTGACATCTTCCACCTGAACTCTCGCAAAGCTTAAAAATCAGAGATCTTCCCCGGGACAAATAACTGGCATAACGTAAGCCTCAAACGTACCTGGTAGAATATCATCTCCCAGAAGCCCTGGAGGTCCACACAGGTGGTGACTTTCTCGCCTCGACCCAGCTCACAATCGTCGATTAGGCCGGAAAACTGCTTGAAGCGCTCTGCCATCAGCAGTTCCGACTGGCCGATTGTGGTTCGAATTTTTCCGGTAACTGCAATTTTATATTTACCAAATCACTCAAAAACCTATACTCCCTGTATCGAAATTCGGGCAACGCTAAACCTCTAAAGAATTAAAATTTCACTCCTTACCATTTTCACTTATTCTATCCTTCTCAGACTCCATAATGACCTGCCAATTGCTGCAAAGAGACTTTAATTGTCTCGTGTGATCATTGAGCAGATTCCTAAAGTAGGTCGGGTTCAGTGCTAAGCCTGAGCTGCTGCGGTTAGCTGTTCAGGTAGATGAATAAAGATTGCAAATTATTCCATGTACTTTTTTTTATAAAGTATTGCAAACAAATTCGGTGTTAGCAAATCAACAGGAATAGCCAATCAAGACGTGAAATACCATTAAGTATTTTGAATTATAGGCATTTTCCAGAAAGAGTTTCATTATCACCTGCACAGATTGATGAGGTCCTAGAACGTAACTGCCGTGAAGGTGTTTGTATTATTGGCTCTTCTGCAGCAGGCGACACCAACGAATTGCATGCTTCAATATCAAGCATTAATCATTATGTAATTTCAGAGTGCGGATTGGGGCTAGGCACAATTAGCAATTTAATTACCGTTCATTTCTTGGTGTTCGACTTCTTTCAGAGGAGAGGTTACCGGGCACGGCTCAGAATCCTCGTTATCTATTGGCTGAAATTTCAGCTTAACGGCAGGCAGGTTGCAGTTGGATTCGGGATTTCTGCTTTTCCTTGGCGTGGACTTCTTCGAAGAAGGTGGCTTGCCTCTGGTGACGCAAATCCACGGATTGTTGTCCAGCGCCGGGCTAATTGTTAAGGTACCATGCTTGGGTACAGCAGCATGAGGGGTTTTGAACACAACTTCATTACCTGAATGGGATAATGTTGGGATGGGATGAACGGGATTTTTCAATAAATTGAAATGCTTTCTGAGATGGGGATTTTCTTGTCAGGGAAACAGTGCAGTTTTGCACCCATGTATACAATTACCACTGCCCAGTTATGATGCACGCATATCTTACCTGTTTTCTGTTCAGAAAAATCAGCCTCCTTGTTAGGATCTTCATTGCTTGTTGTGGGTGACACACTAGATACTATGCTAAGTGGTAGTAGCAATTTTTCAATACCGTTTGTTTTCGTTGGTTGGAAAAAGAATGGCGATACACCAGATGGAGCTGTGAATGCAAACTGCAACGGTGCGAAAGAAGGCTCTCGTTTCACTGTTACAGCTTCGGTGTCAGGAGGTGAAGACGAAATAGCTGCTGCTTCACAAGGCTGAGGTTTTGTCACAGCAGGTCTGCTAGTGGCTCTCGTTGCTCTAGATGCTACAATTCAAAATCCATGGATTAAATGCCCTTCAGGTGGAAGGCGATGATGCAGTAAATAATATCTGATGTCATACCTTTTTTGGCAGGGACCACAGCTTCTGGCAGCGGTTTTAACGATTTTGTTACCCTCGCAGGTGGCATCCTTCTTTCCTGAAACAAACATTGAAGTGGACTTAGTAGTTAAGCTAAATTAATTATTGGTCGCCAAATCGAATCATAACTCGTTTGATACTTACAGGTTGAGCTTTAGGTTGAATTGAGGTGTTCACCTTGGAACGGGTAACTCTCATCATGCTTGCATTCATGGCATTTGTTGCACTGGCTGTGATGGGCTAGAAAAGAAGCCACCACAATTATTATTTCACATCTATAATCAATGAAGAACTGGTTGCATAATATTAACAAACGTGTCAAACCTACCTTTCCGTTAACTTGCTTTTCACTGAAGAGAAATACGGGCTGTGAATGGGTTACCTTCGTGATTCTGAAAGGTTTTATTTTCTCGGACTTTAGCTTTGCCTTCAACTTTTTCTCTTCTTTCCAGCGTTGCAACCTTTCAAGACGTGCATCCTTGACTAGTGAAGAATGAAATCAAATATTTAATAGGGTTGAAAAAACAAATTGGTACCTTATTTTATGTTATTTAAGTCCTGTTAATTGTAAAGAATTGAGGAGATTTAAGATGAAATTTGCACGTGCCAAACAGGAACGTGGGAATGAAAAGAAACGGAGGAGGCGCTCGGGGAGTTTGACCCGAGACACTGAAGGGATAATGTGGGAATCGACTACATGTAGCCAAGATGCACGCGAATTAAGTTAAGTAACGCATGACAATGAAACATGATCATTTACAAGGTAGTAATGACCTTTTGGGGGTGAACTTTGGGCAACAAGTTCTGCTTCTTCGACCACTGGATCCAGGGAGGACTCGTTTAATCCTTGTCGTGTTCTGCAGAAGATGTCGTCCCTCCTGGTTTTTTGTTCCAGAGAGCGACGGTACAACCGGATTTTAACTGCATTTTCACCCGTCTGTTGTTTGATTGACCGTCGCTTCGCTTCGCGCATTGTTCTTCGAATGGTGATACCCGAAAACTACTTACAAATGTGCAAGAGCGAGACTAGATACTGACGTTGAACCAATGTTAACGAGACCGCCCAAGAAAGAACCAAACTCAATTTGAAAACGGCGAATTTCGGGCGCAACGTTCTTAATTGAAAGCATGCCTGGGATTGGTTCATTCGAATTGTGATCTTTAAACCAGGCTATCTTGGCGCGCCGTCTGGTGAGTGTTTTTATTTTTTCTGGAGCGCAAAGTGCCGGAAACTTTGACAACTTTCGCAACAATGTACGGGAATTTGATACTTTGAATCACCAAATGCACAGATTAAAGTTCAAACGGTAGTTTGCTATGACTTTAATCAGGATGTGAGAGCCGGTCTGCTGCACTAGGCAACCCACCATCAGCATTGGCGTAGCTAGGACATATTTCTGGGGGGTGCCACAGCCCCTCTCAAGATCATAGGCGAACCCAGAATGTTTTTAAGGTTGGGGTGGGGGGAGGTCACGAACCCATTT
>JAQIXS010004605.1:0-14614 GCA_034700785.1 Rossiulus vilnensis
TATTTGCCAATGACATACCAATGATTGGCAAACAACCATTTACAAACGGCTGGCCCAACGTATGGATGCCACTGCCAACCTCTTGCCAACAATGCCACCGAGTATCCAGTTGTAACCACCGAGACCTGGCCCAGTCCAGGGTTTGGATGACTGGGTGATGAGGTGGGCAAGTTTCCATCTTCATAAGGTTGCATCTCTTGAGGAGGTATTCGGTGAATTTGGGTTGGTGTATTACACCCCCATCACATGGCATATCAACTGCTGCTATTAGGATACTTAGTTGAACTGAATTGAATTGAAGCGGAAACAACCGATCCTGACATGGTTGGTATAGTAGGACTTGATAGGAGACTGTTTTGAATGTGTTGCACGCACAATGAGTGCTTGTCCTATATTTTTTTGGCAGAAGACAGTGCTTGGCTGTTAGCAGTAAGTATTGTAAAAGTGTTGTCAGTCTGTCATAATTATATATTGGTGGAATATTTTGGGTTGACAAAGATGTTACACTTATCACTTAGACATTATTATTATCAAAGCATTAAGTTAAATCATTCCAAATGCATGGTTATGGACCATATCACCAGCAAGCCGACAGTCTAGGGAAAGGACCGTTCAGACTAGAAATAACTAAGCATAAGGGGCTAGATAGACTTGCATTAAGCGACCTTAGTAAGTGCTTATAACCCAGAAAAACAGGTGTCATTGGTGAATCCCCTTTTTAGCTATTTTATGGTTCTCTGCCTTTTTGCATGTCTAAAGGTAGAATCAATATGTTCTTAAAGGAGGAACACAACAATTTTTAATTTTTTTGGGGGAGAGGTCATATCTCATTCTTTCTAGTAAGAAATCATTTGTTAAGAAGGGTCATGACCCCTTAGCCATCCCCTTGGTCTGTTTATGATAAGAGCAAATTTCCAATAATCCTGACAAATCAAATAAGACAATCATTTAAATGATTTTTGAGTCTTTGAGCAAAATGGTGATTGTAGGTTATCATTATCAGTCCTTCTAGAACTTTCTTAAATGTAATTACGACATCCTTACTCATGCTTTGTCAAATAAACTCGAATTATGGGATGGGGTGTCTTAGAATAACATTCGATCGCAGCTCCTTTGATTCTTCAGTAGGCCTAACAAGCATTTTTTTCTGTTAATTTCAACAAGAACACCAATGCTTCCGAACCAATAAGTAGATACAGTCATGGTATGTGTTTTGGACCTAAAGTTGGGCAACATAGAACGACAAGGTTTTATTATATCGGACCCGCACATTCTACAGTCAGTGCACCATGGCCTATTTCAGTCCCCTAAAGGAGGAAAGATGTCTTGAAGTCACTATTGACTGATTGGCTCACCCAGTCATACTGGGTTTCACATGTCACATCTCAATAAGAAAAAAAGCAAAATTGTGGGGAAAAAACCTAAAAAACGCAATTCAATTAATTACAGAATACTTATCAGTAAATTCAACTCTCGATGAAATGGAACTCCATAATTTGGAAATTTCGCTAACTTGCTAACTTATAAAGTAGATTATGTTTTGGGCAACCTTTCGCTAATTTGGTACCTTTTGCAGTACAAAGGGTCCTCCTAATTTGGAAAACCTTCCGTAACTCGTAACTTATAATCAAAATCTGATGCTAATGTGGAAAATTTCTCCGAAAATTTTATTGTTTTAAAATTTTAAATCGGCAATTTTAAATGAGCCCGCCAATTTTTAAACGTATTTTGTGGACGGTACATTGACATGCAGCCAAAATCGGTGTTCACGTTTTCGTGTTTTTAGCAGCAAAACACGTGTTTTTGCCGGCGTGTTCTCGCAAGTTGTCGCATTGACCACCCGACTTCAATTGCCCAAATCATGACAATTTCTCTCCACCGAGATGTAAGATTTCTTTGTTGATTTTAATCTTTTGTTTAATATTTTTTGTAAATATCATGCAATATATTCATTATTTTGCTGTTGATCTCAATTTGTGATATAATTAACCTGATATTCTGATAATTGTCTGAAATGAATGCATCTGAAGACTATTTTAAACAGCCATTTTAACCCAAACATTTTCACCTCAGTAGAAATAGCCACCCCTCCGTAACTCGTAAAGTGGAAATTTTTTTAAAATTTACTCCTAGAAATTCCAAATTACGTAGAGTTGACTGTATATGATTTCTGCATCAAGGATATTGTAATATACTGCTAGTGTAATTCTTGGTGAAAAGGGATTGAAAGTCAAAATGCCTTGGCTTTGTATTGAAAAAAGGAACTTGATTATTATAATAGTACCCTATTGTTTTGGTCTAAGCAGGTTCTTTCAAAATAAATGAGCATCCTTGTGACAAAATTATGCATTAAAATTTGATTTTGTAAATTATGGGAATTTTACTTGTCAAATGTTGTTATTTGGGCATTTTGGAGCTCAAACCAACTCAGTAACCAGAGCTCCACTGGCAAATATAGTGACGCCATGAAAATGTACTTAAAATTTTCAGAGGCCCTAATCACTGCTAAATACACAATTATAGCCATGAAAAGGCCTTAGCACAAATTACACTGGCCTCAGTCACTCAAGCTGTGGCCTAACCACTTGGAACAAGTTCGATCCTTGAGAGCCAACTCTCAGATCTGTTCCTTAACAAAAATACACTCCTATTGGGGTAGTGGCAAACCTAAGGTTGGAAGTGATCAACTAAGCCCCAATCAACTAACACCGAGCCTGGTGACTGTGCGCTGGATAGAAGTTAGGAGAAGCAAGCATAAAGGGAAATATGCAATAACTTACCTTACGCTTCGAAGATTCTAATCCTTCAACAAGCGTGCAGAGCACTCCTGCTAGCTCTCTAGGGTTTGGTTAGGTGACACACCTGCAGCTTTACAAGCTGTCAGCAACAATAAACATATAGTGCCCCCAATAGGGGGGTGCAGCCCCTAGTCAACCAAACACTGCTTCAGCATACATTTGCTGAAGCAAGTGCTTCAAGCCATCTTAAACCCCCACAGCAAATTTCATGACATCAGTTAATGGTCATCCCCGCATCAGAAGCTCAGCTGTGGCGTACATGATGTGTGCAAGGGAGCAGCCAAGTTAACAATGTCAACAACAACAAAATAGTGGATGGGTTGCTTGTCTCCTGCAGCAGCAGCACATTCTTACACACAATAGAAATAAACTAACCGTAGATAAAACAGATGAAATATTGCAAAACCAATTTCGATGGCCAACTGTGGCCGCCCGCGCAATATACAGTTTGCAGCCACCGACTTACAACATGCAAATCGGTGAAAATACACAATCACAAAATAAGATTGGTGGAGAGCTGCATAAAAGGCAGTCAACTGTTGAAAAATGTGATAGATTCCTTCTCCTTGTTATATTCCCTCTATTTTAAGAGTCCGTTTAATTCATACAAAAGGTTTAAATGTGTCTTTAAATGCTTTGTTGCTTGTTATAAAATTGTCTTTATTGGTTTCTCCGAAACTGCAGCTACTTTATTACCTTACTATTTTAGCGAAGCTTTAGAAAGTTTTCAGACGTCTAGAAATACTTTATCATTTCAGGTTACCAGTCAAAGATGTTGCCATTTGGTCAGGGGGCAATGACCGTGAAATTGAGAATTCCTACAAGTGGGTCAATGGCAGAAGTATAAGTTATATGAGTTAGTATTTTCATTAAACCATTTTTAACTTGAGCTGCTATCAAAGCTCTGTACTGAAATGAGACATCTGTGTTATGGTGTAATTATTTTTTATCATTAACAGATTGGTTCAAAGGATGGCCACAGTTTAATTATTACAATAGGCAACCAAGTGATGATGGACTATCCAATCAAGATTGCATTGAAATGCGCAGGTCGTTTCTGTTCCCAACAAAGGGCATTGGTCTTAAGGAAGATTTCTTCTGGAATGATAGGGATTGTTCTGTAAGCAATCCTTTCATTTGTGAAAAGCTAAAAGACACAGGTAAACAGTTATTGATAACAAGTCCAGAGTTCAACCTATCTCAGATTAATGTCATCTATTCCATGTAGCACATATAAGTAATTATTTTAATAAGGCGTCATCACGTCAGAATTTCACGATTAGACTCATTTGGCATTATCATTTGGCATGACTTTTAGACGTTGTCCTATTCGGTAATCTCTTTTAAGGCAAAAGTAGCATCTTTATGACTATTTGAAGCACTAAAAAACTGGTTTTAGCACACATCATGCTTAGTGCACAATTTGAATTTAAATTATCCAAAAGACAACATTTTATGCATAAATGACATTTTTTGGCATTTTAGACAATTTTTGTCGATTCTGGCCACAATATGAAGAGGCTTAAAAAAGGTGTCCTTAAAATGTACAAGTCAAAAAATCTTATGGAACACTCTATTTACATATACTATTGTAAAGTGTTACCAACATCAAAGTTTTAAATTTTCATTTCTAATTAAGTATTATTTAGAAGTGCATTGTATGAATTTAAACTTAATAGAATTCATATTTATTTATGGAGCACAATTTCAGCCACTAGTGGCTCCAATTTTGCTTCAAAAATGTTTTGAATTAATAAGTATGAATATTATTAAGTTTTAATTTACTCCTGTCACATGATGAATTTTTTTTGCATACAAATTTAAACATGCAACCGACTAAACAACTGGCTAAAGTGCAAAATGGGCACAGAAAGACATTCAATTTCTGCAATTGTAAATTTTGTCTTTCAAAACGCCATTTTTGAGGAAATAGACGCCACATAATATCACAGAAATATTTATAGCATTTTTTAATGATTTAATAATGGTAAAATTTCTTCATATGTATAAATAACTGCAACAATTTTCAATAAGCAGACCTAACAATAGAATTCTCTCATCTTTAAAAAACAAGAAGAATATATTTGAAGCAGTGCAACAGGGCCTTCCTCTATTGTCTAATAACTGCATCTTATGCATGTTCCGGAAAGACGAATTCTTATTCTGGATGTAAATTCACGAACAAATATGCACAACACAGAACAATCACAAGCAACACTTGGTCGCATGATACCTAATGCTAGGAGGGTTTGGCAGTCGATAAGCCAGAGTGCAGAGGGCCCGCGATGCAGGGGCTCAAGCTAGCACACTAAACCGAAAAGCAGATTATGGCCACGAAAAAGAATTCTTCAGTGGTCATGCAGAATCCACAATGGTGGCACGGTAATGTATTTGTGGTGTGACCCTGTGGTTGCAGGTGGTGCCCGTGGTGTTGCTTGCACTGCAGAATGCGCGGGAAGTGTTTACGCAAAGCGTGCGAAGCGCGGGTGATTTGGAATGGCGGCTGAGATGCAGCATACCAGACAAAGAATGGGAACAGCGAAGATGACTGCTTAGTAGCTATTTAAACTTTTGTTAGTGGTCATTACCACAAACAAGTTTAAATGGCTGGCCACACGGTGTTAGGGTTAGCAGCATTAAAACCTGTGGGAGGAACGTGAATAATTTGGTCCGCAAAAGGCAAGAAAGCATGCTGAGATGTGTTATGATCAGAAAGGGGTAAGGGCAGTAAACAGAGGTAAAAGAGGAAAAGACTTGCCTTATTCTACCACGAGGATCGGGAGAGCGAGAAGCACCGCTCCCCCATAAGGAGAGCGGGACAAAATGTAAGAAAAGAACTGAACAAGCAAAGTGTCATCGGTGGCATGAGGTCCATGACCCCCTGATGGACAAGTGATGATGTGACCTGGTATCGAGTCAACCGGCGGGCGCAGCGTTGGAGGAGTCGTCGTCAGGTGCAGATGGATATTGTTGTTTACAGGATGCCAAACCACGAACAGCGAACAGCTTAATCTCGGCATCAAAAAATGGTTTCCTAAGTGCAGCCATCTGACAAAGATAAGGAAACTTGCGTAATCCAGTGCAAAAAAAACACGCGAAGCCAGAACAAAGAACCGGAAGCAACCGAGCCGAGGTCCAGGGCAAACATAAATGGCCGATGGAAGTGACCATTAAATTTGTAATACCCAAAATGGAAACATTTGACTCGAAAAACGATAAACAAATACAGGAGATGACCTTATCCGAAAAAAGTAAGAAAAAACTTTTTTGGAACAAAAATTGAAAAACAATTCAAGGAATCAAAAGTGCAAAACATTTTCTAGAATCAGATGAGTCACCATCCAAAGTGAAAAACAATTCTTGAAAGTGGATGAGTCATCATCACGCAAGCCAAATTACGTCACAGAAATATGGCTAGACGGAACTAGTACACACCACCTAGTGAGCGAAAAGCGTGAAAGACATGAAATATACCAAAAGAAAGAGAAAAAGGTCAATGAATTAGATATCGTAATATGAAGAGATAACAAATCAAGGATTGAGAGAAACGGATGAAAGAAAGTTGGCAACCACACCTAAAAGTTAGCCACGCCCATGGTAGGCTTAGTGAATAATCTCTAATTCAAGGACATTTAAAACCATAATGCAATCACTACCAAAACCATACAAAGAGAGAAAAGAAAAGAGCAGTAAAGGCAGTCGGGATCCAAGAGGAATCGAAGCCACGTCACCCAGAAGAGAGAAATCGAGAGGACAGCAGAGGAGGATCTTCGAATTTAACTTAGTTAGAATTTAGGAATAACGTGAGCCAGAATGTGCAAAATGGTTAGTTGTATTGATTTAATCTAAACTTTGCTTATGCTATAACATTAGTTAATGACTTAGAACTAAGTATCATATACCTAACCGAGATACAAGGAAGTGAAGTAACCTGTATCGTAGTTGTAATTTGAATAAATGGAGTATTGTAACACTCAAGTAACAAGCCTGACGTCACTTGATTGAATAAAATTGATGGAAGCAAAAAGAGTATGTTGATGAAATAATTAAGAAAATTGGCTAACGGAGCGCAAGAATCCGAAACGTCTCCGAAGAAAGTAATTTTACGCTACCAGATTAATAAAGTTCCGTGGCAAATTAATATGTACCTCCAATTACTTGATGGCAGGATAAACTATAAATAATCGGTAAATAGGCGGGTAATAGATATTTGCAGGAAGCAAGTATTCCAATTTTTAGGTGCATTCTGTATTGCAGGTGCTAACAGGTGAGCCAAAAGCCCTTGCTATATAAGTCCGGAAAACGCAAAAAAATTAGACCAAAAATGCAGAAAAATCAGCATGAAAAATGTGGAAAATAGCTGTTGTTGATGTGTGAAACAGCCCTATGAGCTGCTTGTTGCCTGGGTGACCAAACCACCACCATCAGCGGAGCGACCATCAGCATAGGGTCGACCTTGAATGGGTGGTGTCGTCATGCAACAGGTAAGCAGGTTTCAGCCAGTCGATGCTGATGGTGGACTTCTATCGACGGTTCAGCAGCTTGAAGGTTTCGTCGCTGCAGGCCATGACGGGACATTGATTGTCGTAGGGTGCTTGCAGAGGACGCCAGATGGCATCTTGGCAGATGATGACATGGCTAGCAACCTGCAAAGCTTCAGACACGAAGACTGCTAAGTGATAATGAGTTGAGGTTATCACGGGATGGAAAGATTGCATAGACTCTTGCAGCTATCCAACAAACAAAAGATCAGCTGCGAATGAGCCAGGATCAAGAAATTCACAGAGGAGGCAAAGGGTGGTCCCATAGACCAGCTCAGAAGTTGTGGCTTTAAAGTTCTTTTTAACAGCCGTGCAGATTTCCAGCAGTATAAGAAGAAGCATGTTGACCCACTTCTTAGTTGCTTGGCACTTGATTGCAGCCTTCAGTTGGCAGTGGAATCGTTCCACCAACCCGTTAGCTGCAGGATGGTACAGTATAGTCGTTGACTTCTTGATCCCCAGGGGACTAGGGGACTGGAACGGGGCCGACTCTTAACTGTTGTCCTTGGTCCATTGTGATCCAACCATAATACAACCTGGTATCCGGGTGACAAACCAGTAAAATAGCTAGAACTAAAATAACCAGTATAAAAACAAGTATAAATAGTTGGAAATTGCAGGCACTGACAGCCATCGGCAGTTGAAGGGTCCAGTCACTGCTCTGGGCTTTGGGCTGTCCTTGGGTCCATACAATAGTCCGTAGGGTTTGAATAGAGCATTCCGCCAACCGATCTGCTTGTTGATGGTAATACATTGAACAGCAGTGTCGCACTCCGTATTCAGCAAAAAATCTTTTGCTCCCCGACTCGTTTGAAAGTGCCACTGTCTGTAAGGATGTCTTGGGACACTCCGTTTTGATTGATTAATCGCAGAAAAACGTATTCTAATGTCTTCCAATTAGCTAGGTAACATGGTTGTGCAATGCAGAACCGGGTGGCATGCTATATGGCAACGATTCAATGCATGTATGTAAACCCTCCAGAAGAAGGCAGGGGACCTAAGAAGTCTGCTCCCTATTCCGTAGCCAGCTGACCTACTATGGTAGGTTCTAAAGTGCCAGCTGCTTGTTGCCAGTTGATTTTCTGTCGTTGAAAAACTGTACAAGATCTGGTATAGGTGACAACAGCTGTTTTCACACCCGGCTAATAATATTTTTGTTGGAATTTCGGCAGGGATTTTCTGGAATCAGGGTCAAATGTGGCTGGACCACATTCTTTGAAATCCTAAATTGGAAATCGGGTGATGGGCGGTAAGTTGTCCGCCATCACCACTTGTCGGAAGGTGATGTCACAAAAGGAATGTGACACTGGAATTTAGCCTCGCCTTTGCGCCCTTCACGGAACGAAACCACATAGCAGGTCAGCTGATCGGGATGATCAGTTGACTCGGCCGAATTCTTTACTCGGCCGCTATTTTGTTCTCACTGATGCTGAAGCCGTTGACCTAGATTGTCAAACTTTTCCCTGGCTGCTCAAGTTTTGACCTGGGTGGTCACCTTACTTGTTTCTCGAAGTCAGCTGGGCCGTGCGGCCATTTATCGCAGTAAAAATCTTTTCATTGTTGCTTGCTATGGTCATGGCAAATTGAAACCTTCACGTATGTCAACAGGAATAAATCTGCTTGCCTTCATCACCATGCTTGCCTATGTCATTGTTATTAACAAGTGGTAGCAGAGCGTGGCTCGACCCACATCACTGAAGCTGGGGAAACACCTCACTGACGTCTGGAAACAAAGATAGTGGAATCTGCTGCACGGATTCAGAAGAAAAGGAATACTGTGTGGGCTGGTGCCCACCAGCCCCGTACCTGGAAAAATAAACGTCCACGGACCAGCCGAGAAGTCATCTGCGGCCAGATTTTATAGTGATAACATTTCGGCGGGATTTAGGGGCAATGTAGCGGCTGGGCTGCATTGCTAAATTACGGAATTAGGAAATCGGTGATGGGCGGTACGTTGTCCGCCGCCTCACCACCTTGTCGAAATGTGACAACACAGGGCCAGGGACGCGAAAGAATGTTGTTGGTGCCCTTTGGCACCCTGAACGCGCATCACCGAGTAACACGTTGTTGAAGCCACACATCAGCTGATCAATTTGTTGATTTGCTCTTTGACCGCCATTTTGTTTGCCATTCCCTTTTGGGCCGCCAATCTGTTTAGCCACCTGAAATCGTGGAGGTGTTTTTGCCATCGGCCTGGGTGGCCTCATTGTTTTGCTCACCTTTGGTTTTTGGGCCGTGCGGCCTTAGATCATTTTTGAAGCAATGTTTGGAGGTATTTGTCTCGACAATAAAACTAAGAGAAAACCACTACGTTTGCCTCTGATATTTGGACAACATATAGTTCACTTCACCGGTCCAGTAGGGGAAAATAACTGTTTCACGTCGCCGGACCTGCCGGGACGCATTAGCTGTTAAGCACGTCGCCGGACCTGCCGGGACCTGGGTAAATACGTCGTCGGACCAGCCGGGATTTGTAAGCAACGAACACGTCGTCGGACCAGCCGGGACTCTTAATCGAAGAGAATACGTCGCCGGAACAGCCGGGTAGTTGATCGCGAAGAGCGCAACATTATTTGGTTACTTGTGGCGTGGTGCGAAACGCGGTGAAGCTACGTGCAGAGCGCAAAATTAATTTCGTATTAGTGGGTTTTCAGGGGACCCCGTAAGTGTCCAAAGTAATCGTTTTCTGAAGAATTAATCCATCGAAGAGGATATAAAGTGAAACAAAATTCACGGTGTCATCGTCTTTCGGCAAAAAGTAGGCAATCACCCTCCTCTCAGAGAGTAATTACGCGACATGGCGTCGCGATCTGGACATGGCCTTAATGCTGTTGTGTTTTGGGCGAAGTTTAAGCGTGTCCTTACGCTGTTCCTAAAAGTCCCAAGGAGGAAAAACACTAACAAAATAGTTATGTAAAATATAAGTAATTCAACTTACCAGATTGAGTCCACTTCCTGGTCCGGGGATGTTGGATGATGCGATCTATAAAGAGAAGAGAAACATAAATTAAGTTAACAATGATTAACGTCAAATTAACGTTAATTAAGTCGGTTCTATTTCCATATTAATTGGTTAAGCTAAAATTAACGTTAATTTTTGAACAAACATGTTCAAAGGAGATGATGGGTGGCGCGCACTTGCTGCTAGTGGTTAATGGGGGCGCCACATGTGGGCCTCCGTAGTTTTTGTGTTGTGGACGCTATTATGTATTCAGATGTCAAACATGCAATGTGTCTTCCTTTTGGCGCCCTGGGCTAATGCGTTTTTTTTGCATTGCGTGCTGATGGATAGCTGAAAATAAACCTTGGGTTTTTTCAAAGGTAAACGAAACGTTCTGGTTTTCATCTTTTCACTGCATGCAGATTCGGCCAACAATCGAGTGATCGAAAACAAATGCACCAGGCCCTTCGACCGTGAGAAACCAAGTCCTAACAAAAAGGCAGAAGTCGAAAAGTTCCGCGAGAAGTGCGGGAAGGCATACAGTATTATATACTTCTCGGTCCAGCCCCGCATTCGCCAGACACTCTACTCCCGGGAAACCGACGGGTGAGAGTGCCATTCGCTCCTGAAGAAGATCAAAGAGACGTACGAACCGACGACGCGGGAAAGGACATGGCTACTTTTCTGCCAATTTTTTCGCTCCAGGTGGAGTACCAGGAGTCAGTCGAGGCCTACATCGCCCACGTGGAGGACGTCGCGATGAAAATTAACGCAACCAAGCCAGTGTTGTCGAGTCACCTCTACTACTTCGAGATCATGAGGGAATTGCCGAAAAGCTTTGCACTTAAAATTAAATTGATCAACGCTTGGCCGGATGCCGACTATACTCCCGCAAAAGTTAAGGAAGTCCTGATCGCCGAGGCATGGACCGTGCGCTTCGCCGAAGAAATGGGCGTTGCGGAAGCCAGCGGATCTGGACGGCAAGGAGCTGGAGAAGTCCTGGCAATGAAGGAAAAGGATGACATGCCCCAGAAGAAACCAAACGTACCCGGGAATACGTGCTTCCATTGTGGAGGCAAGGGGCACTGGCAAAAGGATTGCCCCAGTGCACCGGAGCAGCCGATTGACCGGACCGGTTATCCGCTCGCTCGGTCGCTGAACTCCTGAAGTAGGGAGAAACTGGCTGATCCACCGGTGGGCGAACCTCGAGGCCATGGAAAAGGTAGAGAAAAACCTCGCGGCAAATCAGGCCGTGGCAACTCCCGGCAGCAGTTTTACGCTGAATTGAACTCCGCGCACACTAAAATGAAAACAGAGTGGATTTGGGACTCTGGCGCGTCGGACCACATCTGCTGCAATAGACAGTGGTTAACGGAGTTATGGCCTTGCAAAACTCCCCAAACTTTAGCTAGATACGCCGGAAATACCAGCATTGTTCTACAAGAAACCGTCGCCTTCACGGTATCCGGTGCGAGATACACAGTCGGCAATGTTTGGTACGCACCTAAGGCGTCTAGAAATCTCCTGCAGGCCTTGCAGGCAGCACGCCAGGCAGGAACGACCTGAGACGGAGATGGATCGAGGATCCAAACCTACGACGCCGAAGGCAACCTGGCCTTCAATTCCAGTGTATCAGATGCCTATTCCTAGTGAAGGCAACTCCGGATAAGGATTTCCAAGAACAATTGACCAAGACTGAAATCACGAAGATTGCAGCTAATGCTAACAAGACGAGGAATGGCCCAAGACCTGGCAAGATAGCTAAGGACGGCGATCTCAGGCTTTATCACGAGAGGCTTGCACATACGGGACAGGACATGGTGAAACGAATGTCCAAGAGTAATGCTGTGTGGGGCATGGCTCCCCTTACTGAACCCAAGATCCCATGTGCAGCTTGCCAGAAGTGCAAAGTGAATCAGCCGTCGACCGAGAAGTATGACAAAATATTGACTAAAGTCCTGCTACAGCTCATACACGCGGACGTATGGGGACATGCTACGAAGTCAGGCTTTAGGTTCTACTTAGCTATCACTGACGACTTTACCCGCTGGACAAGTGTGTACCCTCTAAGGGCCAAAGACAAGGCCTTAGAGTTTATCAAAGTGTACATCCAGTGGATGGAGAGACAGACAGGCTGCAAAGTCAAACGAATCAAGACCGACAACCGGAAAGAATTCTGCTTCAAAGCTTTTGAATTATTCTATGAGGAGAAGGGAATCGTGCACGTAACAACCAACGTGATTTTTCCTTATCAGAACGGGATCGCTGAGAGGTTCAACCAGACTGCATTGAAGGCAATCCGTGTCATGCGTAAGGACACTGGTTTAGCAAAAAACTTTTGGGCAGAATTTCTAAATACATTTACGTATCTCAAGAATAGGATCCCCCAGAAGATCTTGGGATACAAGACACCCTTCGTGAGGCTCCATGGTTATGCTCCCAACCTGAAACATCTCCGCAAAATTGAGAGCACAGTATGGCTTCCTCCCGAAGGGTCTTAGGAAAGACAAGCTGGAGGACACGGCAGTTACCGGCATCCTGACCGGTTACTCCAGCAGTACCAGAGGGTACAGGTTTGTCGACAAGACGGGCCATATGTGGGATACGGCACAAGTCCACATAGACGATACAAAAATTGCTGGGAATTTAGAGGTGGCAGTATACAGACCACCCCGCAGTGTAACATCGGATTTGAGCGAGAAAGAGTCGGTGGGTGATGTAGACGCTGTTCGAAAGACGGAGGATGCCAGCACGCCCGGTAAGAGAAAGGCTCCCAAACAGCAAAACGGGGCAACATCAAAGAAGCCGACCGGCCTGACTTCCCGGGGAAAGCTGTTACGGGAAGCTGTACAATCCAGGCCATTGGTATGGCCGAGGGTGCTTGTCCCTAGAAAGACAGGGCGGCGAATGGACGTGTACTACGATCACGACGGCTCCCGTTTAAAGTCGAAGGCCGAGATTAAGCGATACTGCGTAGTGGCCAGAATACTGTTTACCGAGAGGAATTTCAACTTTTCCCTACTGAACACTAGGGAAGAGGTAATAAAAGTTAAACCTCCAACGACTGCTCCTGACAGAAAGGATTCGGCAAGACAGTGGACTCGCTCAAATGGACAAGACAGGGCAGCGAAACCAGTAACACAACCGACAATTAACGATGACAGTGACGAGGAGTTCGTGTCGTGAGACGAGCAGGAACCAGAGGTCAGTTTGGTCGAACACTACCCCAGGACCTACGACGAGGCCCTGAAGGCTCCTGATGCATGACTGTGGAAGTAAGCCATGGAAGAAGAGATGTGCACTTTCCGAGAGTGCAAAGTGTTTGAACCCGTCCGTCTTTGGTCGCATCAGAAGGTGATCGGCTGCAGGTGGGTGTTTGTCCGAAAGTGCAACGCGAAAGGCGTCGTTGTGCGGCACCGTGCTCAGCTGGTTGCTAAAGGGTATTAGCAATGACCTGGCTGGGATAATACAGACATGTATAACCCAGTGGTAACCTTTACCCTGGTGAGGTTTGCTTTCATTATATTGGTGGTCCTAGGAGGTTGGTTGCACAACCACCTTGATGTGAAATTGGCAAACCTGTACGGTACCCTGGACAAGCTAATCTACATGGAACTACCGGAAGGGGTGAAGGGACGACCAGGCGAAGCATGGCTGCTTAGAAGGGCACTCTACGGACTGCACCAGACAGGTCGCTGCTGGTGGGGTACTTTGCAGGAGCAGCTACAGTGTCACGGCTTCACTCCACATGCGTAGCACAAGTTCTCAGCGCATGGTGCTCTCGAGAGGTAACGCAACGGGGATCAGAGGCTTCTTGGACCCTAACTGGGGTTCAGACGTTGATGCGTCTCATTAAGTGTCCGGATTACTGGTGTTAATCAGTAACTCACCCATCATCTAGAGGTCTGCGAGGCAGACTATAATTGCCCAGTCCACCATGGAGGCCGAAACGATGGCTCTGGTGAAGATCGTGAAGGAGCTCGTTTTGCTTGACGAGATCCTTCAGGAGCTGAAACCAGTAATGCCTACGAAGTTTAGAAAGGTGGAGGTCCTCATTGACAACGAGTCAGGGATGTTCGCGATCCACGAAACACTTTACCCGCAAGCTCTGGTTCGTTCGTGACCACTTCAATCAAGGATTATTCTCTCTTCGATGTGTCATGACAAAAAGTAATCTGGCGTATGCGATAACGAAGCCTTTAAGCACATCTTATTTGCGAATTCTAACTCTCTACCTTAAAGAAATAAGGGGTGACTCGTCTAAATTGTAGTCATGGTGCATACGAGTCATGGGGGAGAATTGGTTACTTTTGGCGGGAGTTAAGTTAGTCGAA
>JAQIXS010004606.1:0-14613 GCA_034700785.1 Rossiulus vilnensis
ACAGCATCCCATTCCAGAATCCCTCACAGCATCCCCTTCCAGATCCCCTTACAGCATATCCTTCCAGAACCCCCCACAGCATCCCATTCCAGAATCCCTCACAGCATCCCCTTCCAGATCCCCTCACAGTATATCCTTCCAGAACCCCTGTCATGCAGCGTCTCCTCCCCGAGGCCCTAGCTGCATGTCAGGGCATAATTCTCATTCTTCCTCGGAGTAAAAAACCAAACCAGAGCCTGTAAACCGGGTTTATGTCGCCGCCAATTGCCTGCCGCTCCCAGAGGACATCCCGTCGGCATCAGAGGCCTCTGGCGATGACAGGAGGATTTCAGCGCCGCTGAAAAAGCGTGGCGACGGCGGAGGGGAAATCCCCCTTCCCGCTCCCCGCCAGCAAATTAGCACAGACACTGTAGCATGACAATTGATAATTACAGAGTGCGATTCTAACGTAATCCCCCTTCCGTCGTTTGCTGCAAGATGCTCGTTATCCCCACCACCCACCCAGGTCCCCGAAGCAGGTCTTCCGGCTCTGCCATCGTTCCGCTGACATGATCCAGGTTGATCCAAACATGGCTTGATACCCGAGCAGACGTCAGTCGTGCGATCCCAAAAGCGGTTCAAAAATTAAATTAATCATGTAGCAGCAAAGACAAAAGTTGAGACATGGCCAATCGATAAAACGAGGAAGGAGCTGGAGTAAAAAAGATTGCTTCTGATTGGGGCATCCGCAGACGCACAAGTCTTAATGCGCAGCAAATAATATTCAATTTAAGTCCGGGGCTCTAGAGAATTGGGTGGGGGAGCGCGAGATTGAAGCTCTAGTCAGATATGCAAATGAGCATTGATCATATCTGGGTGGAAGATGAGATTTGGAAAGATTTTCTAATGAAAATTTTAGCACGTTCCGCAGCTGGGGGAGAGGGATCGCTGGACCCGCACCGGAAATGAGCTCTTTCCTTCTGCGCAAAGCGATCAAGTCGAACGCGAAATGAAGAGGGCGCTGGGGGCGGTTCAGTGCCTGCTGGCAGCCCTGCAAGCGCCATGTTGAAGCACATGACAGAGAAAGGAAGTGGTATCTTGCCGGATCTGGTTGAGTAAGGTGGGTCGTGTGAGGTGTCAAACTGGAGCTTGTGATATCCTGAATAGCCTAAACAAGTCCGTTTGTGTTTGGGAAGAGTGATGGCCGCAGAAATGTATAAGTTAATTTGATGAGCTACTGGTATTTTAACGTTATTTTACTGGCATTCTTTGCTCACTTGTTGACACTCATGACATGAAAACATTAAGGGTTGAACATGTGGCAATAATTTCTCACGTAACATTCGTAGACATATTAAAGCATGTAGCTTTTCTTTGAAATTCGATTGTGATATTTGGAATCTTCGAAATTTTATAATTTATAGCATACGCATTTGATACATTCTATTAATTTATTTTTTAATAGCAGCCACATTTGTGAGGGATACATTAAATTGGCTGATGAAGATCGAAACATTTTACAAATTACTGTACGAGCTTGGAATTTAATCCAATTTACTGAATCAAACTGAGCTTAATAAGTGAATTCCCCAATCATCATTAAGTCTTGTTTATACATTTTCATATCAGTGCAGGTGCGGGTTCTAGGAAATCATTAAAAGCATAAACATGGAAAATGCCAAAGTAAACCTGACCAGAGATTGTTAATCAGCACTTACTTAAATCTTGAGTTGTTTTGCGGTTACTGTGAAATTTATCTCCTCTTACTAACATTTGTATGAATTTTACCGAGATAATAAACTTGATTTTTATTTCATCAAGCACAACTTAATAAACAATGAGTTGCAAAGGTAAATATATTAATCTATGCACAAACCAGTTTCGTAAGTAATGAAGCAACTTGAAAGCTTCATTACTCATTTAGTAATTTATTCATAAATAATGCGTGCACTCTAAACACATCCCCAACAATGTAACAACTGCTTTTTGAGGAAATAACTCAGCCCTCTAGGGAAGACATGAAACTCACATTAAAACGTGTTGCAACGATTTTGGTGATCACTGTTCCGGAATGACAAAAACATGTTGATGTTTAATATCCTTATTTCCTATATCACATATGAAGGTTGCATTTTAACATCTTATCAACTAGATTTTGAAGAAAGTGTTTCATTTTCCCTTCGCTGGGAGAAGTATAATTGGCTTCATGCAATGCTTGCGTTATGACAATTTCTGCAGTTTTTTTTCTTCCAAGAATTGTATTTATATCTTTGTCAAATCAAAACCTAAATTGAGAGGCAACGTTGCCCCAGATTCCCCTGCGCTGTATGAACAGCCAAACGTGCTTTCTCGACTCTTTTTCCGCAAAATTGCGTTTTTTAGTTAGTAGCGCATTTTTAACAGTGCATGCAGATGAAAAACCAATATTGAGAGGATGACGAAAAACTGACAATCCTTGCAGGACGTGCGCATCAATCAATGAACAGTCACTGCACATGGCATTTTTTGAAGTGTTTGGGACATGGCCAGATGTCATCAAAAGGTTCGAAGGCTGGAAATTGCGGGAACCCATTGGTGGGGGTGTTGTTTTATCTAAAAAAAACGGCCATTTGCCAGTTTCAGAGGGTTATTTCTTATAAGAGGTGAAAAGATAAGGGTAGAAAAAATTGCAAAATAGGAAGATTGAGACATACATTTCAAGAAACCGTTCTAAGCAAACTTGTCTAGAAACCCTTCTAAGCAAACTTGTCAAGAAACTGTTCTAAGCAAACTTGTCTAGAAACCCTTCTAAGCAAACATGTCTTGAAACGTTTTTAACAAAAATTTCTAGAAACTCTTCCAAGCAAAAGGGTTCTTAGCATGAATTCTAAGCAAACATTTCTGGAAACTCTTCTAAGTAAATATTTCTAGAAACCCTTCTAAGCAAAAACGTAATGAAAGATGGGCACAAATTCATCCTTGAAACAATAATTTCCAGAAATTCTTTTAAACCAAAATTTAATGGAAAATGAGCTCAACCTCATTATTTTTGAGGTATCTACAAACAAGAATTTACACAACCCTTCTAAACAAATTTAATAAAAAAAACAGCACAAATTCATCCTTTAAAAAGGTACCTAAAAGCACGAATTTCCAGAAACCCTTCCAAGCATTAACTTAATAAAAACAAGCAAAATCCATCCTTTGCGAGTCACCTTAAAACACGAATTTCAAGAAACCTCCCAAAAAAATTAATGAAAAATTAGCACAAATTCATCCATTGTGAGTTACCTAATAAAAGAATTTCCAAAAGTCCAAACAAATTTAATAAAAAAAACAGCACGAATTTCCAGAAACCCTTCCAAGTATTAACTTAATAAAAAAAACAAGCAAAATCCATCCTTTGCGAGTCACCTTAAAACACGAATTTCAAGAAACCTCCCCAAAAAAATTAATGAAAAATTAGCACAAATTCATCCATTGTGAGTTACCTAAGAAAAGAATTTCCAAAAGTTCTTTCGAAGCAAAAACTGAATGTAAAATGAGCACACATTCATCCTTTGAGAAGGTACCTAGGCCTATATATAAACAGAAGGATTTCCAGAAACCCTTCCTAGCAAAAATTTATTGAAAACTAAGCAAAATTCATCCTAAAAGCACCAATCTTAAGAAACCTTCACAAATTTCATTGAAAATGGGCCCAAACTCATCCTCTGAGACGGTAGCTAAAAGACAAGAACTTCCCTGCGTGGTTAGGGTTGGGAGGCTCACTCCACCCATCCTTCCGACCAGGCCATGACAGATTGGCATCGCGCGTCGGCCACGTAGGGTCAGCTTGACCATCGATTTGCCAGCCGGAAGAAACGCCAGAAAAACCAGAACCGGAACGGCCCTAAAAAGCAGCGATCATCGCTGGCGCAGCGAAAATCACGAAGTCAATCAATAAAACTGCGGAGGCCAATAAGATCGAGACACGATGCCTATTTCAGGAGCGGAGATTATCATTTGCACGTCTAATGGCATTACAAGTCGGATAAGAAAACGATAGAAAATTGCGCCAGCGATTCACCGTCGAGCGGCTTTACGACTGCGATTCTGGAGATTGAAAAAAGACTCATTTCCTTCAATTTGGATCCCGAAGGCGTAGCCAGATTATCACGCCGATTCCGCCGTCTCCAGGCCTCCGAAGCCGGTCAGCAGTGCGCAATCGCGGGGAAGCATCGCCGGAGAGAGCCGTGGAAATCTTGGAATTTAACCGAATTCTGGAGCTCCCCCTCCCCACGCGGCCACTGCGGGGGCATCGAAAGCGTTTTCGACTTCGTGTCAGGCAGATGCTATCGGTCAACCATACAACTCCGGGAAATTGTCCTCGTGCTGGAAATTGCTTTGGCACATTCTCCGTTTGGTTTAAATCCCCTCGAAATTCTCGGCGGCGATCAGATATTTAAAACCCGTTATTGAAGATGAAGTTATTGGGGAAGCTGCCGGATTTGCAAAGAACTTTGCCAAGGAATTTCAATTCTGAGAACTTTTCCAAGGATGTATGCCAATTTATGGCAAATCCTTTTTTCTTCTTCAAGGATTTCTTAATATGACATCATCTAGGCTATATCAAAGGATTTCTAAATGACAAATCATTGTCCAAGGATTTCTAAACATGACCACCTTTTCCCAGGATTTCCAATTTATGGCAAATCTTTTTTCCAATGGATTTCTAACTAAGGCAACTTTATCAAAGTATTTCTAACTATAACAACTTTATCAAAGTATTTCTAAATATGACAACTTTATCAAAGTATTTCTAAATATGACAACTTCTATCTGAAAATATTTCTAAATGACATCTCATTGGACAACGATTTCCAAATGTGACCACCTTTTCCAAGGATTTCCAATTCTGTCAACAACTTTTACAATGATTTCTAAATATGACAACTTCTATATCAAATGATTACTAAATATGATACTTCTATATCAAAGGACTTCTAAATATGACAACCTCCATATCAAAAGATTTCTTATTGACAACTCATTTTCCAAGGATTTTCAACATTTGTCAGGGATGCTTTTCAGCATAGATTTTTATTCTATATTTAAATAAACTTCTTTACTTTGATTTGCAAATCTCTCAGATAGTCTGTAGAAAGCTAATGGCCTTAATACCGTAGTGTTCGTAGGATTTGAAAATATGACCACCTTAAAGTATTTCAAAATATGACCACCTCAAAGTATTTCAAATTGTGACAACACATTTTCTAAGGATTTCCAATTCTTATCACTTTTTCAAGGATTTCTAAACATGACAACGTTTTCCAAAGATTTATAAATGTGACAACTCCCTTCTTCAAGAATTGCCAAATATGACAAAAACCTTTCCCAGAATGTCCTAATTACAGAAAATAAACTGCCATTCGTAAGAAAACTGTTCATTATAACAGCATGCAACATAGCATGCATTCACTTCCAAGATTCCCTGGCTGTTTCAAACATTTCCCAACGTCACCTTACTGCTTCTACCTGTTGATATTCCTCATGGCTGGTTCGTTTAAAAACGTACATTCCAAACATTTACACAGATGCTTCCAACAGCACTGCACTGCACTGCAAACCAGGCCCACGAATCGATTTTGTTCCCATACAATTATTATTCATTCATTCTTCAAGTGTGCCATTTCAGATGGCATCATTTTGCCTAGCAAAGCAAACAATTGCTAATTTGCTGCACTTCCTCCGTGGCAATTGTTTGGGCGCTGCTAAGCACCGAGTTCAAACCGACATGAATCCTCTTGTTTTCCATCAGGCGTACTCCCACCGCCTTTGTTTGGCCTATTATTCATTATTATTATTTAGTCCCTTCGCCACCCCGTCCCATAACTCCCCCACTCGCTGAACTTCTCGCCAATCCTCTTTTATTGCTGCGAGCAATCCCAATGGAGAAATAATTGCTACAGCGAGTTGTGAGCCGAGCAATAAAGCTCCATTCTTGTATTGATCATAAATTATGCGCCCAGCAACGTGGTTGGGATTTGAGAACTTCATCAAAAGACATGCCTGCAGCAGAATAGCGAGACTAGCCTTGCATCTGGGTCGAAAACCGAAACAATTTTCAAGTTGACAGCTGGTTGTTGCTGGTGAGGTGCTGCAGCAATGCCATTTTGCATTTTATCAGATCGGTTGTATCGGTCATATCAGTTGTAGAGGGCTTGTAGAGATGCTGCAGAGTTTCATACCAAATCCCGAATATGATACCAAACGTTGTGGAGTAATTTTTAAGTTGACAACTGGTTGCTATATCCGAGGTGCTGGAGAAATACTTGTCGATTTTATCACATTGGTCAGTTGATCAATGACCGGATGTCATTGCTCGATATCGATTTTAGAAAGCTTGCAGAAATAATGCAAGGTTTGATACCACACACCGAATACGAGATCACAAATTGTGGAATAATTTTCAAGTTGACAGCTGGTTGCTATATCCGAGGTGCTGAAGAAATGCTTGTCCATTTTATCAATTTGGTATATTGACCAATCACCGGATGTCATTGCCCGACATCGGTTGTAGAGAGCTTGTACAGACTTTAGAGCTACTGCAAAATAACAATTTTAGATACCACATACGGGATCCAAAACTGGAATAGTGTTTAAAAGTTGACAGCCGTATTATTTCATGGGTGTTGGAAAAATACTGGAGAGTAAATTGGTCAGTTGATCAATGGCCGATATGACTTAAATTGCATCCGCTGGTATGCTTGTTGCATTTCATCAGACGGACTTGTGAGGGTTAAGTCTGTCAAAAAGGATTTAGTTTGAGTGTTGTTAACAAAATTTACCATGTTTCTGACATAGTTTTGAATCGAAATCGTGGAAGGCCAGATCAAAGCTATCTTGGAAGGTTGATTTATCTCCTTCCTAACTGATCAACAGGAAACAATGTGTCTGGAAAACACTACATTGACACAATGTGTAGTGGAAATGTTGTATATGGCCATTTATGGGGTCAAATATGCTATAACTATGCATGTATGAGCAATATATGGTCACGTGTAAGGCCATATTTGGCCAGAATATTGTCATCACCACACATCAACTTCAGATAAAGCCATATATGGCCGCATATAATTTAAACACCTACATTATCATGTCAATTTATTGACATGCTATATATGTATGACTATCTGTAAACATGTTAACATATACAGGGTTCCCACCGAAATCAAATCCTCCACTTCCTTGAATGTTTCAGGTTTTTGGAAAAAAAATTCCAAAACTTTCAATATGATTGCCATATACACTTACACGTAGGTTCATTTGTGGCCGATTTCTGGTCAAACCAGATATGGAATGTACATATGTGGCTCACACTGACGTTTTCCACCCGAAGAATACCAACATTGCAGTGGTGTTTATCAATCTTCAAAGATGTAAATCCACTCCATGAAAGAATATTAACAGGTCCTCAAGAGGCACAATGCAACTAAATGTTTTCTATTGTAACTTCCTTCAAGCAGCGTTTTGCAGAACCGAACTGACAATCTGTCTGATTTAAGCGGATAAATTCCACGAACAACATGAATTTCAAACGTAATTAGGTTTAAAAGACACTATCAGACACAAACTTTAGCATTGGGGGGGGGGGGAACCCAATAAAGTTTGACTGTATTTGCGAAAGCTGGCCAGATGCCTCTTTGTCACGCGAAGTTGAAATGCAATTAACAAAGACTGATTATGATAATCCCTCATGTACTCCAAGCTTATTAAAATATTTTTACTTAATCCTCTTGCACTTGGCAGACGGAATCTTATGATGCATGCGAGTCTGTAATTAAGCGTCGAAATTATACTGCTTACCGTCATCTGCTTGTACTTAATAAGCAATGATAATGAAGAACAAGACTGAGGTGGATCCGGCGAATCAATCACGTGAATTAATGCCTAAGAACCATCCTTAACCGAAATTCCTTTCACGCCTAAAAACCGTTTAACGTCCTTTTCAGGCTGAGGGATTAAGTTTCGTTCAGGCGCATTTCTCAGTCCACGACATTCAAGTCACGTTCAGATTTATTGCGTCTGAAACATTCGCAATTATTACCTAAAAAGCTAGCGAAATATGTCTTGGAATTCAGACGGTTTTTAATTATTTTCAATTTACTTGCTGGCACGAATACAACCTTTCTGCAAAGAAAATCAACAACTCAATTTAATAAACTGCTAACAGCTACTTCAATTCGCCACGAGTCACGTTTATCTTTGGAACGTCTGGAACAATTGCAATACCGGCTGTCCCAAGAGCTATTGAAAACTTTCACGAAACCAGACGATTTATAAAAAAAGACTTGATGGACTCAGTACTCGTTTATTTCAACGCAAAAAAACAAATTTTAAATAATGCATGCAGTAGTCAAAACTATTGAACACTTCCAACAAGTTCTCCAGCAGTGCCCTTGCTATGTTAAAATCGCAAACTGCGTTGCAAAACACATTTTTGATAATTTTAAGAACTAAATTTTTTTTAAAACAATACACCAGCCAAAACTAGCTAACCATTTCAACACGTTTTCCCTCATGGTCCCTGTTAGGCTCAAATGATTAAACTGCAGTGCAGGACACAATTTTAATAAAAACTACACTTTAAAACTACATGCAGATAGAATCGTGAAAAACAAATAGCATTTCAACATCCTCTCCATCAGTGCCTACTGCTAACATCGTTAAATTACGTTACAGACCACAATTTGGATACCGTCAAGGGTTTAATTCATCCATGCTGAATGCGTTCTAAAACTTCTGCTAAATTGTCCATCATTACCGATAAAACATTGATTTTACTAACCACCAGGAGCACATGCTGAAAGTAAATTAAGGCACGAACATGCGCTTGCAAATAAAACTTCCGGAGAAACAAAGCATTAACTCATCGTTTAATTCCACAATTTCCAATTCCCAATTTCCAAGAGAGATTCGCAAAACATCCTCCCACCTCTAGAGAGCCATCGCGCAGGGTACCCATCAAACATTCAACGCAATATTAGTCATAACGGCTGCAAAATTAGGGCTTTTAATGAATAATGCATGCCCTGCCCATACCCAGGAACATCCACTGACAAACCGTTAATTAATTGTGAGTTAAACAGGGCATGCTTCAGGCAGTTATTAGCTCCACGATGCGCTTCATGGTCACGTCCAGGGCCCCTCCTGCAACATTCGATCCGTTCTGAAAAGCCATTAAATATTTAGCTATTTTAAATTGGATTCCAAATCAGAGTTATGTTTAATGCAGTTTCCATCGCTGCCAATGTCCACCGTCCCTTAACGCCCCTAATTGAATGTTCCCAATTCGCCAGATTGTTGTATCGCGATTGCGAGCTGGTCCTTGGCAGCGTGACCGGACTGGCGATGTACGTTAACCGAATTTGGGGACGTTTTAGCCCACCGAGGGATGACCTTCCTACGAGGGGCTTTTGGGAATGGGTTCCGCCAGAGCCAGTTTTATCACTGCACATCATCGAGGTAATCCAATTAGTGGCAGAAACACGAAACGTCCACTGCGACTGAAATTACAACCCGAGCTTCTGGAAATTCTTGGCAGAAGCGAAAATCCCCAAATTTGTCGAAATTGGACGGAACTTGACAAGGGTTGAGCCGGAAATCCACAAGGCCGAGCAACGAAACTTGATTCAAATGCAAATTCGACCGAGTCAAGAATTGAGTATGCTGCCACTGGCTGCAAAGTGCTAACAGCATTAAGCTCATGTTTTGCTAACAGCCAATTTCTTGACATTGCTTTTTCGAGGAATTGAAACGTTTCCAAACACTTGCTAAAAAGTGTTGGCACGGCCACCACCTAGATGTGGAGGTAACCAATAAACATCTGTTGAATTGGGCCTTTGATTCACCCCTTAAAAGTCACAGAATTTTATGCATTCTTAAAGTTTAAACATGATCAGTTGAGGCATATATAATCCGACATATATGCCACAACTGATCATGTTTGAGCCATGCATGGCACTATATTGACATCGCCATACTTGGCAACGTTAGATAAAGCCATACAAGGACACTATTTAATTTTCTAATACAGACAACCTCATTTCTGCTTATTTAGCTTAAGCAAATGTATTATATAATAACAAAAACAAATGTCAACTTTAAAATGGTGAATGTTTCTGTATGATATTTTTCAGGTAGAAGCTATGGACATGTACATGTAGACCCATGCATGGCCATATCTGTAAATATGTTGACATATATGGTCATTTGCAATAGGCCTAATGTAAAAAAACGAGGGTATACTTGGACGTACATACATGCATTTGATGATGTATGGACACTTACGGATTTTAAGAATTTACTTAAACCATATACCGTATGCGACACATTTGTGGTCTAAATATAATTGGCCCATATTTACTTTTTACACCCAAGACGTGCTAAAATATTCGAAATATTATTGACATTTGTCTGTCTAAAATAGCAATATTGCCTGTCTAAAAGGCAATGTTGAAATTGGATTAAAAATGTATTACACCCCCTTACCACATCACAACATCACATATCCTTGCTGACAGCATGGTTGTGAGTTAAATTGCAATGAACATAATTGGGGATTTAAACATTAAAGGCGAAATATTTTTAAAAATAAAGATTTGTTCCCCAGAAAAATTCCCGGACCAACTGAAATTATCCAAAACCTCAGGTTGACAACTGGTGTATTTATGCTCCCGACAACTAAATGAGTCATTAATTAGCATAAAAATATTTAGAACCTCTGGTCTGGAATGACGTGCTTTAAACTTTAACGTCCTTTCAAAAACGTGACACTAATGTTAATTTCAAATTCTCCATATAGACATGTGCTGGTTAAGCTTTTGCTTGCAACTGTTTCAAACAGAACCACAATGCCTAATTTTACATTTAGTCAAACTTTTGTCATCTGCCCCCATCTGCAGTGCAGGCAATGCAGTGAAGAGTACAACCAGCTGCATTATGGGAGGGGAAACCAATTGAATGTTGGGAAATTGTGTTTTCAGCGCTCAGTTGGAGCCAAAATCTCAGGCTTATTACCTGTACACCAAAGAAATAAATGCCATTCCTGTTTCTCCTGTATTCCAAGTTTAATTTCACCAACTTATGCCCACAAAATGCTCGATTCCCACCATTTTTTCATTGAACTTTTTCAAGTACTTTTCCAAGATTTCCGTGCGCTGTAAACAGCATGGTTGTCGGATACGAAATCGTCCACATTTCAATTTGGCGATAGGCACGACAAAGATTAAGCAACCGTTTAGAAACCGTCTCGCAAAACGCACATTAGTTCCGAGTTTTCCACGCTCGAAAATTGCATCCAATTTCCGAGGAATACAAGAGCAAATGTGGAAGGGAAATGCAGCAAGAAATGGAAGCGCCGTGACGTCAGTGGGGGTTCGGGGATGGAAACTGCGAAGGCTGAATCGATTAAATTTGATCACCAGAAAATAAAATCTGGGAGAGGTACTGAAAGCCCACCCCCTTTCAAGAGCGCCAGATTTCATCGCTGAGCTGCTAGGCAAGTTATGATTCCATAACTCTGTTGTTTCCTTTATCATTTCGCCTTTATTTATATGCCAGTGAATTTTTATATCATCACCATGTATTCAAAACGGGCAAAACGAAGAAGGAGATCTGCTGAAATTAGCTCCGAATGGGGGCGGCTCTGGCTCAAGTTTCCCGGGTTAAATCCTGCCCAAGGTTGGCCAATGGCAACAAGTAGATTTCTGATCCGTTTCGAAAAGTTAACACGCATTTCCAACGATGTGTTTACATATCTGAGCAACATGTTTCAATCGAATTCCGGCCAGAAATAGGCTTGGTTCCAAAAATACTCGAAGAAGTGCATTAGGCTGATGAATTTTTGATATGAACATGTCATCTTCCCGAAATCGTGCCACCAAATCCACTCGTACCGAGTATGGTTATGCTCGGTTTGGAAAACGCATTTCGAAAACGATAAACATCGCCTAGTAAATATTAATAATGTAAGTGACGTTTCCGCGAATTTCACGGCGAAGTGCAGACATGTGAATTATTTACATTCGACAGTTCTACACATTGTTTCGAATGTAAATTCTTATTTTAGGAGATGAAAACTAAATGGCAAAGCATTGTTTTAGCATATTTTAATCAAAGTCATGAATTAAAAAATTTTTTATTTGTATTCAGTTATAAACAATTGTAAGCAATTTTTTCAAACTTATGAACGTTTTGGGCATTTAAATATAGTACAAATCATGTTAGTTACATGTACGTTCTATTCAACGTCATTAACATTAATTTGATTAAATCTTTAAATTAACGGCTTACGTTTCATTGAAGTAATTAATAGGTCATTAAATCAATGGAACTTCATTATTTTGAATGCACGTAAATATTTTAAGGACAAAATAACCTCATAAAACCGTTGGTGTTTTAATGCATTCTAAGTTAAAAATTGTAAAAGCCAATTTGGATTTAGCTGTAAACATTTGTCAACATTTTTAAAACAAAATGTATACATGTTTCGGGCATTGAATTGAAATGCAAACCAAATTAGCTAGCTTTGTCTAAACTCAATAAAATAGATATTCTGAACTCTAATATAAGGAATTAGCTTATTACGTATTAATTTGATTTATAACTCCAATCGATGGAGTTTCAAGGACTTCAATGGCTAATAATCATAAGACACTCCGAAACCACGTTCTAAAGGCCCTAAAGATTGATTATTTGAAATCCACAATAGCAAAACATGTGTTATTCCTTGAGCCCAAAATAGTGACATCTCAAACGGCGCATGCGCAACGATAAGAAGTTTTCGATTTCCTCTTGTTCACATCGTGCTGAATTCGGAAGATCTGTTAAGGTTTGGAGCTGCTAATGCAGGAACTATCAGTCAAGGGGCAGATGTTCTGTTTGCGATACCACTGTCGTGATAAAATCTGATTAAGACCAGTTTCTGATGAAGACGTCCTTGTTTTGCCAGAAGTTCTTGCAACAGGCCAGGCTTCGTTAGTCGCAGGCTCTCTCCAAATACACGGCCTCATTAAGATAACCAAAGAGGCGACCAATGTTAACTTTCTCGTTTGGATAATGATCCCCTGCCAGAGGCTTGTTTATTTTTCTTAGATTATATCGAAATCAAGAGGCGCATCTTTAACGCGCATGCAATTATTACGGCTCGCTGATAAGGAGTTTCAGGATTTGCATTTTATGGCTGCAAGAATCGTTCGAGATGAATATCGCTAGGAGTTTCATCATAACAGGCTGATGAGCACCACTGATGATACATGCACAAGAAACTTATGGGAAGTCTGTTGATGGAAAACAGGTATTTGGAATACCGATGAAAATTAGCTTCTGAAATGTTGGTGGTGAAATAAAGCACGCGTGTTTAAAACACTGTATGCCAGCTGTTTGAAGAGTGATACGATATTAAATCCGGCCATATATGGCCATGCGTGAGCCATATATATGTACGATCTGTAATTCATTTTTCCACCCGGTTAGCCAATGTGATATTTTTGCATCAAGTGTTCATTCGTAAAGTGTGATTTCTTAAAGACTTACTCATACACAATTTTGTCTAACAGCCTAAACGAAAATATTGATCTTGATTTTCTTTCCTTTTTAGGTAAGTTCCTGGCGTTTTATACATGCGGTTGATGCTACAGGTGAAATTCGCAGCTAAGTCAAGCTACCATACTTTCAAGGTTTACCATAATCCATACCATACCTTCATCACTACTGCCATCTCTTATGTATGCCCAACCGTACAAAAGCAAAAGCGAAGGTAGATTTCGCTTCACCACAACGGCATTGCCAAGTTTAATTAACCCACAGGCGGTGTTTTTTATGACGGCATTGCCAAGTTTAATTAACCCACAGGCGGTGTTTTTTATGAGCCTCCGTTAAATATTTAGCGTAGGCAAAAAAAAAAAACGAAAAAGTTGGAAAACGATTTGATGAGTGTGATGAAGATCGGAATTTACTTAGAGCCAGAGGAGAATCCCTAATTGGAATTTCGCTAAGATTTGCTCGGATAATTGCGAACTCGACTGAAAGGTTCGCTCAATTGCTTTTTTTCCTTCCAAAAATGTGGAAAAAGTGGTCTTGTGACGCCAGGCTCGAGGGGGCCTAATTTGACTTCCGGAAACGACGAGTGCCGTGAGACGCACAAGCTCATCACGCCTGGAGCAGCAAAAATGGCTAAATAATACGGAGATTGAGATCACGATGCTCAAGTTGAAAATCTCAAAAAATATGTTCATTACTTTCAAAGTTTATCTGGCGTTAAACAGCACTTATCCTGCAATGCGCCATGAGTTTAGTGCATGGAAAAGCAATCGTGTACACTAGCACAAGACCACATGTGGTCATATATATGGGGTTGTACGTGTATATGCCTTAACTAACCATGTGCCGGTCATATGTGACCATGAACATGCACACGACCATATTTGGCCCCGTATTGATAACGTCAAAGATACTTTAGATAGCCGTATATGGCTGCTTACCTGGCCATATGTGGTAGATGTTTCTTGACTAACAAACCGTATATGGCACCACTGCTTTAAAATAATTAGAAATGGATATATAAATGAAATATAAATATTAACTTTAGGCTGGGATGTTTTAAGGCATGAA
>JAQIXS010004607.1:0-14608 GCA_034700785.1 Rossiulus vilnensis
TGATTCTTTGAACCAAAACACACAGCAAGCACGCTCGGGTCCAGTGAAGGCAGCCATCTTTGACGCAACTGCCGCTACGTTGTGACGGTGCGATTCGGCACTAGCGGTCTACGCGAGTCAAAACTTGATGTGTTTCCCTACAAATTGGCACTACAATCACCTCAGTAGGTTCTTTGAATAAATTAATATGATTTTTCAAAGTTGTTAAGTCCTGTTTAAAACACCCTGTATACAATTTTGTTTAATAATAATGTTGTTTGTATATGTCTGAATTGTGATAAATGTACATTTTAGTTTTTGTACTCACTTCATTTAAGCAAAATCAATTGAAATAAAAATACTATAGTCAGTTATTCGATATATATTATCAAGATAGATGTCCTTCCATATAAATATGCAATGTTGTTTTATCTTAAAAAAATCCAACTTGTTACAGGGTTTTTCACTGGTGTTACAAACAGGAGATTTAGCACCTGAGGCAGGTTGTCAAGCAAGGGAAAAACGTTTCGTAATGTTTCCTATTTCCTAATTTTAATTGCTAATGGTTATGAATTGCTTAATTTCTACATGCATTCAAAAATGCAAACATATCCAAATTATTGTAAATTTATAATGTGTAAAAATTTTAGGATTTGAACAAAAACTTTTTCTTTGCATCTTTACAGAGCAAATCTTGTCGTTTTCTTCACCAATTGAAGGATGTCAAACCAATATTTAGCAAGCACCAAAATATCAACTTTTCAAAAACTGACGTGAAAAATAAAGATATCAGTAGTCTGATTTTGCTTAAACGACAACTTGTTCAGATGCTAACCACCATTGATGTTTAATTACGAAAACAGAAATGGCAACCCGAAATTTGCCCAAAAAGTCATATAAACGCTATATAAACCTTTAAAACCCACTCTGCTCTTGTGATAAGTCGGACAGCAGCACATTGATGTTATTCTTTCCTTCAATTTGACGCCTAGGTTTTAAAACTCCCTTCTAAAATGTTTTTTTTCAAAACACTGACGTGGTTTCAAGGGACCAAAATTGAATAACGTTTATACATGAACATCTCGTTAAGGTTTTCTGCATTTAGAATTTATAAATGCGGGCAAGTACAGTTTTAATTTATTGGCATTTTAGTGGTTTAATCGAAATCAAGACAATATTAGGCAGTTCCAATGGTCATTTTCGTATTGTTTTCTCCAGAAAAACGAATTTCAATTCCCGAATTCCTCCATTGCACATGGCCCTGTTTGCTGTGGTGATATTATTTTTCCTTTAATTTTCATTCCACAGGGCTTAGAGGGTAATCCATGCAGGACGAACTGAAATTTTCATTATTTCTAAATCCTTCTTTTCCTCTATTATCCAATTTTAATTGCCTCCCCCACCGGTTTTTTATTTCCTCTTTCCTCCCTACTGGCCTGTCCGATTTCAAAAAATGCCGAAACATTCCACCATTGAACAATATGCATTATATTACTTCAAATGTATTTATAAGCATTCGATTGATTGTGACGCCAGTCAGCAATAAAGCAAAATACTACTTATTTTTCAATTTTCCGTGATTTCTTTCTGTATTAAATTCAGAAGTATAATTTGCCAATCCAGACTTACAATTACACCTCCCCCTGACGCCCTTTATGGATGACCACTAGGGGTGTCCCAATTGCTTCCTCGCCATTAAAGCAGATGGGGAATGACCCCCTACAGTGTATTGAGCTGAAAAAACATTCTGGGGATCGGTTCTTACGACCTTACGGTTTGGCACTGTCAATTACAAGTGCATTTCTTTACATTTTTATAGCATGCATAGTTTCAATGCACCCAATATTGGTTGGTTTTTAAATGAAATTAAATTTCGTTTCACGGCCAATTGTCAAATACACGAAAATACAACAAAATTTTATAAAATCCAAGAGGTAATGCCATGAAAACAAAAAAAATGTAAAGGAACACTTGACAGCCTGCTAATTTTTGAGCTATAGTCTGATAATTAAAAGAATAGGCTGGGAATTCAAACGGGCCAAAAGAATGCAAGAGCCTGTGAGGAAAGGCATGGTCTATAAGTTGAAAAGCTCTGGTTGGTAAAGCCTTAGTCTAGTCTTGTATTGATCAGACCATAGCTGTGTCATACCTTATTTTACTGCTTATCATCTAGTTAGAAGCTGCAGATTGCATCCAAAAGGAGAGTTCCAAAGAGCCAATGAAGTTAAAAGTCACTTTTATTTCAATGAATATAGAAACTCAGGTAGTGCGAGCGACAGAGTTGTAAGTTTACTGAGATATGGCTGCTTGACCATCCGCCACCACGTGTGCAACGGGGCGCCTGGTCAGCTCAAACAACCCCCAAACCGGGTGGCTGATTTTTCGAACAAACTTTTCATACATAAATAACAACAGCAGCAGTGGCAACAACAACAACAGGGGCAGCCGGACTGCCGCCTAAAACCTGGTGATAGAAGCTGTGACGAAAGAAAAACAGGTTCCTAAACTGCGGCAAACACATCACATAGAATACTCGCTAGGAAGGGCACGATGATAAAGGGGGGTGGGCGTCCACACCTCCCCCCGCTACAGCTTCGTAATATATCCAAAATAGAGCACTATGTAATTCATAAATGTCACCCACGTAATTGTACGGTAATGACGGCACTCAAACACGTCTGAGCTATATATAAAACTTTGATGCAAAGTCTCTGATTGGTCAACAAGGGTTGTTCGGTTTAATATCACGCAATAGAAGACTTTTACGAACGGAACCACGCTGCTGAGGGCACTGTCATCTTGGGACTCTTTTAAATTTTGGAAAAGTTCAAAGATTTACAAGAATGCTGCCATATTTCATCCCTACGTTGTAAAATATATTTTTTTTACATAAAAGACGTCGTCGCGTTGTACAGAGATGGATCTTCAGCTATAAGATCTCACCACCTTGGCAGCTTAAAAACAAATTTAATTTAAAAAGGAAATGGGACGAGTATGGCGAAAGCACATTGTTCAAGACAGGAAATTCAAGAATTTGTTTGCATTTGAATGTTTTTTACGATGTGGTTAAAATAGTGCATTTTAAAATTTCTTTTAATGATACACCGTTCGCCTGTTTGCCCCGGGCGTGGCCAGTTTAGAAATCGCCAAGCTCCATTCGGAGCTCACTATTACAGTGAATGCATTTCTGGAAGAAATTCATTGCTACTTCATCTTTTTTTTGTATGAAGATGAAGTAGTAATCGTGAGCTCCGACAGCACCGTCCACAGCGTAGTTTGTTCTGATGCACTACCATTCCTTGCACATGTGACAACAAGGCAGGAAAAGATGAAGGGGGTGAATGTGAAGGGCAGAGAAGAAAAGTGAGCAACAAAAAAGAAGAAAGAAAGAAGAACAAAAAAACAATTTATACTCGCTACATAGCACGCGCGCACTAACCTGAAAACAACAGTTGCTCTTTCGGAAACGACCAACGATAACTTGCCAACAAGCACAGGGACAGCTAAGATCAGTCAACCCACATTTTTTCGAAAATTCAAATAGGCCAATAGAGGGCATGGGTCTTTTTGCGATTCAATTTAATTTAATTGTTCAACTCAGTACCCTACAATCAGTAAATCATTACCATGTGGTAGAGGGTGCAATCCATCAACCCAATTTATTCAGTAGATGCCCCCTCCTTCAGGAGGGCACCAACCATTGGCGTAGCTGGGAAGCAGGATAGGTGGACCCAGGATGTTTTAAGGAGGGGTACACGATCAATAATTTTATTGGGGGCAACACGTCGTAGGCAAAATTTTTGAAAAAAGTACAGTAGAAATGTATAATTTCAGCTAAGAATTTTACAGAAATAGTTGCTTGCAAATATTAACTTTTATAAATAAATGCCACAAGCGACAATTTTGAAAAAGTTTATCATAAATCTGTGGATTTCGCTGAAAGTTTTATAATGAATTTGCTTTATATTACAAGTGCCATTATTTAAAATAATATATCGCCGTAGGCGAAAATTTGGAAAAAAGTTGGTCAAAATGTATGATTTTACCATTTGGGGTGTACCATTATGTCTGGCAAAATTCACAAGAAATCATCACTAGCATTCTAATTAATCCTTCCTTGGCTTAGCAAAGTTAGTAAAACTTAGCAAAAAATATGACTGTATGAACTAATTAGTTTTAAGCAGCCATCTGAACACAGAAATCCAGACATATCCACAAACTGATGCCTGTGGCTGCGTGCACTAATTTAGATCACATGATTATTTTCCTGAGACTATCAAAAATTGACAATTGGTCAAAATTACTAAAAATGTCCAAGTGGTCCATTCTGGACAATTTCCAGGGGGTGCCAGTCAACCTCCTGGAGGGTGCCCGAATTGAATTTCTGATAGCTTAAGGCTATCTTTTGAAATAGTATTCCAAAGTAAGATAGCATGCAGAAGATTAGACCAATAATATGGGTCAGAATGAGCATGCAATTCCACAAGCGTATTAGTATAACAGTTTCTACCACCTCAGTAGTTACATTTAAGAATTCCCTACAGGAAATTAGCATTACGTTTAAGGATTCCCTTCACCAAATTACCATTTCCCAACAATGCAATTTTTTTTTAAAAACATGCTTAAAGCCTTGATTATTGATTGCAATGTGTCTTCATCATTTGGGTAAAACTTATCTCTATTATTTATCCATTCATAGGCGTGTGCAGGGTGCAGAATCAAGGTGGACACAGGCCACTTGGGGGCCCAATACACCACAGGAGAACATTTTGAAAAAGCTGATTACAAATGTGGGACTTCAGGGTACAATTTTGTACAACATTTCCTTACAAATGCCATTCTTTCAAATGGAACGCCGTTGGCGAAATTTCGAAGACATGATTAAAATTATGGGGGCAACAAAAAATTCATGTTCTATCCAGTATAAATAAGATAATTTTGGGGCCCCCAGGTGGGCTGTGCTCACCTTTGGGCTCGGTGCCATTTTAGATTTGGATATAGGCCTATGAATCCGCTAACAGCAACATCGAATTCGAATCACAAAAGAGTGAAGATTCCTAATTTTAATCCGTGTTCAACACTTAAAACATGTTGTTTACTACAGAGTTGGATTCGTCTTGAAAATGTGGGTTGGCTGATTCCTTAATAACTGACCCCCCAAGTACTCAACACTGCGCGGGAAACGCCATTTATAACTAGTGAACGTTCAAAGTTTGAGAATTTATGGAAGAAAAGAAAATACAAAAAAAAAAAAGAATGAATGGCGTTTCCCTCACTTTCAAAGACAAACATACCTGTAATTTGGATTTCATGTATACACTGTACACTACACCAGTGTCTAAGTCACATTTTGGTCTATCCCGCATATAACTTAATACACTGGATCTCTCATGCATCGCCAAGCGCGTTCAAGAACTTGCAGTAAGCAGTAACAAGTTCAGTTGAAAAATTTACATTAACTCAATTAATTATGTAAGGGAGACTGTTGACAAAAAATTGGGCCTGAGTAGGGATCAATTTAGCCCTTCTAATCCCAGGACATGATGTTCAATTTAAATCAATTTTCAAGCACGATCGAGCGTTTTCAAGTCATTGCTTCCTTGCCACATATTATTCGGTTCTATTTGTACAAAAATGTCGATTTTATCAGCCGATTTTGCAGGCCTGGACCTCGCCTTAACTTTTTTAGGACACAAACCCAAATTGCAAGGGATGCTACCGCGAATTGTTGGCGTCCTTACTGCAAGTCGCTCTCAGTGATTATTTTGATTAGCATCGAGCGCACACTACTCGTTTGATTTCAGCTTTGGGGGCAAGTTTTCGCCTCAAGAACAAACAAATAAATCTAATCAAAAGTAAAGCACAGAAGAGCAATAAAGCGATTGGAAGGGTAAAAGCGGCGGGGGTAGGGCGAAGTCGTCAGGGTCCATTTTGTATGAAATTTTTACATTTTAAGCGGTTTAAACGGGAAAGATTTTCGTCATCGAAAATGAATTTAAAATTTCGCATAATCTTTGATGTTCCTCGAACATCTCGCTAGGAAAGTTCTTCCAAAAATGCTGCCCATTTGTGATTGGGATGAGGCGAAATTTTAAGCATTATTACTAATTGCCACTAAGATATATAAATAATTCATTCATATTTTTTTTATTTCGAATTTCTCATCAGGAAAATAATGATACTTTTTCATGCAATTCATTCAGTCTACACCCATTGAATTTTGATTTTCATTTGCTAGTCAGAAATGACCGGAAAAATTCATACTTATGGTGCTATGGATATATTTGTGTAACATTAAAAAATATTAAACTTTGATAACAAAGTTAAGATTTCGTTCAGAGGTGAGATAATTTTTGTTTTCAAAATTAGCCTTTGCACTCATTGAAATAATTAAGCAGGGTCTGACAGTTAATTTGAAATAACATTGTACTTCTTGAATTTCCACTACTTCTTCAAATTTTGACGAATTTTCTCGTGCATTATTGTTACATTTAAATAACAACGAATGAATAACAAACATTAGATAACGGATCATTTTGGAGAACAAGAGCCATAATCGTAATTATTTTTATTCCTCTGTGTATTCTACTCACTAATATGTGCTAAATTGCAGAAATTTACTGTAGTTCAGCCTTAAAGAAGATTTTGACAAAAGCTCTTCAAATTCAAAAACTCAATGATCCTCAAACACTCCTTTTGGCTAAACTACGCCTGATACAGTCGTGATTTTAACATATTTCCATTCCTTAACGCATTCCAAGCAACAACACGTGCTTAAATTGTAGCCATTTGCTTTGGCTCTTTTGATTTCACACAAACTTTCCGATACAAAAACTCGAACATTTCAAAATCACCTTCGAAAATCGATAACATTTTGATCAAGGGCTCATGGACAATGGACCCTCCTCGACCCACCCCACAGAGGCAAAAGCACAGTCAATGGAAGCAGCGCTTGGCCTAACCAACTAAGAATCGCTGTCTAAGAAAACTATGAATATTAGCAAGTCTAAGCACCACACAAGATAAAATGAAACCGACTAAGTGAATAGCAATAAAATACAAATGACCCATAAAATGCACAACAGAAAAAGAGTTCAGAAAGGATGGGACAGGGGGGGACTGAAAAGGTGGCTGGACCACGACGGGCACCGGGGACCCGGGGTCGAACCAGCCGAGGAAGCAACTACCCAACACACGAAAGATACTGACGGGGTTAGAGATCGATGACTTCAAAAACGAGAAAATGAACAGCCCCAAAAAACGGAAAACGTGTTAAGGGCGCGGCAATGGGCCACTGAAGCAACTTCCGATACCAGAGGCCCGACAGGAAACGGTTCAGAAAGCTGGTGAAAAACAGCTCATTCCGCATTTTTGGCTTCCTTGTTTCGTTAAGCTGTGAGGCCATGAGGCGTTTGGAAACTAATCAGGCTAAGCACGAGATCACAGCAACTCGACTTCAGTGATTCAAGAGATTGAGAAGAACGCTATTCTGATTAGGGCTGACGCTAACAACACCCACATTAAGAAGCATTCTCTATGTTTACGTGGTCAGGATATCTTGGGAGGGATTTTGAAATTTCTAGACTAGTTTATGACTTGCGACAATTCAGAGGTTGTCATTAAACCTAAGAGATATAGTAATGGGTGTCTTGAGAGTCTAGTTGGTTCCCCAGCAGCATCGTAGGCGGACCCAAGATGTTTTTAAGGAAGGGGGAGCCACGACAATTTTTGAATTTTTTTGTGCGGGTGGGAAATGTCATTGGCGACAATTTAAAAAAAAACTGCATTAGAAATCTACAATTTTAACCTGCAATTCTATGGAAAACGTTGCTTGCAAATATAATTCGATTTATTAAATGAACGCCATAAGCGAAAAATTTGAAAAAGTTGATTACAAATCTGGGGATTTGGCCGATAATTTTGTTCTAAAATTTTTTAAATAATATGCTTAGAAAGACAATTTGGAAAAATAAATTATTAATAAACGGACAATAGAACTGCAATACTCTAATATATTTTAGTTTACTTTTCTTAGTAGATTATCGTCATGTCATATGCCATAGGTGAATTTTTTTGCAAACTGCATGTGAAATAAAGATAAAATATGGCATTCTTAGCAAGAAAATCACATTCTTTCTAGTATGAAATCATTTGTCAAGGGGGTATCAACTCCCCCTTGGGTCCGCCTATGATGTTGGATATATTGGCCAATGGCATGTCAACAACCCCTTTATAGGCCCAACATTAGGCCAACGTCATGTCAACAACTCCTTTATAGGCCCAACATTAGGCCAATGTCATGTCAGCAACTCCTTTACATTAGGCCAATTATAAATTATGCTGCTGGGGTTGGTTGTGGAGTTCAAGGTGAACAATGCATCAAAAATGGATAGATGTTAAGGCCTCTTCCATACATCAATGCCCATTTTTGTACTTTACCTTTTGTTTAGAGAGCATTATTGGAGTACCACATGAACAAAAAGCATTCCCTTAGTGTGTTTGCTGTCTTCGTACTGAGCGCTAATAAAGCAAGGCGTGCCATGGATTTGTGCTTACAGTCTTACAGGAATAAATATGCTTCTGATGCACGGCAATGTTCACGCACTCAAAAATTTCACTTTCGGAACCCGTGCCATTTCCAGCATGCAGTTTCATTTCTACACTTTCTGCAACCCTGCTAAAATTTCACAATCAATACCGCAGATCATGGCCTTGAAGGCGACCGGCATCCTCCTGGTGGTCGTTCCCTGTGGTCCTCTGATGGCATCACTGGCGTATGAACAATGTCCGGTGCAAACCGTTCATGCGGGCCAAAGAGGCAAATCGTAGGTGCACACCAAACTCAACTCGAAAAATCAAACAAATTTGCCCGACAGGAATCCAGGTTGCAGCACTTGAGGCAGAACTTCACATTCCCGTCTCCAGGTGGGCTTGCCCAGACATGTCAAGTTCTATTAAATAATAGGTTATGCGAAACACCTTTGATGGTCTGGACGATGTGGCACTGCCCCAGATGGCGCTGGTGGGGCTCGGCCCAATGGCACTAAGTGTGGAGCTTGAATCTCCTGATGATCCGGCAAGTCCAATTTTTCCGGAAGCCTGTTGGGCACGGCAAGTCCAATTTTGCCGGACGCCAGTTGGGCATGGCAAGTCTTGTGGGTCTAAATGTTTTGATGGCCGATTGGGGCGGCTTTAGTCAGTAGCTCAACTGAGTCATGCCTTGCAATCTCACCTGACCACTGTCAACTTCTCTGGGGTTTGTTTTCAACCTGACGATTTGCGAGCACAAAAATTTCCTGTAGATTGTTGAACATACTATGAATTTTAAAAACCTAGATAGTCATAAAAAACTTTCTATGCTCTACAGATCATGGCACATTAGAATCTCTGCAGTATTTGAGAGGATTTCAAAATCTACGGGCATTCATGTGAATCCTTTTGTTGCGCTATTGAGTTTTAAACTTTAAAGAAAGGAACTTAAGAATGATTTTTAGGTTTTATAGAATTTTTAGCCATGTCATCAATTTATAAAAAAACTTATGCAAATCACCCTGATGTTAATTTTAATAAATTTTCTGCCGCTTTCAAAGATCTTCATTAGCGTACAAGGAATTTCAGAAAGATCTACATATAAGTTTTTGATAGCAGCTTAGTCAGATTTAGGTATAAAACTGGCCATAAAACTGACTGGAAGGAAGTGAAAGTTTCTTTGTTTGTGCACTACCATATCCTATCTTATGCAGGCTCATGACAGGGTTGCAGACTGCAAGGCACGAGTCGGTAAAGCGGGCCAGAAGCAGCACTACGAGTTCATGGAAAGGGCCAAAGCCTCGTCTCATCAGAGCCAGAAACATGGTTCGTGTGAGCAAAACGTATCTCGGGTGCACGGAGGACCTGGGCGGTGGCGGCACAAGACGTAGCACGGACGGTGGACCAGAGCCGGTTTCTTGATGCAGGGACTGAGAGCGACGGTGATCATGGATGAAAATAAAGGAAGAAAGAACACATAAAATGGGCAAAAAAGAAGGAAAAAACGAACAACACGCGCCGTGCTGCGGTGTAGTAGTCCCTGAATATGATGGCTATGTGTCGCCACACGGGCCCGACTGGCTCTATTTTACACGAGGTGGGCAGAGGGCAGAGTCCTTGAAGCCCTATGTGCCCCAGCCATCATTCCCCACCCGCGACCTCTTACTGGTATGGCCTTCATAGTCGCTGCTGTGGCTGCCGTCGGGCGAGGCGCAGGAAGGAGTGATGTGGCCGGAGGACAGGTGACCGGTGGCCGAGGAGGGCCGCTGCAGGTGACTAGAAGCACCATCCCGCGGGGGCGAGATGGGCTCGCTCTTGATCCGGACGGGCCCGGGCGAGGTCGAGGGCGGCGGCGAGCTGCTGCTGACTGACAGCTGCGGCAGGGTGCTCGTGCTCGGACTGTCAAGAGGGAAAAGTGGAGGCGAGCTATAAGACAGCAACGAAGCAAGACGGCAGAGATTAACCCTCGGCAGAGCGGCCTGGTTCGTTAGTAGCGGGTTAATCGGGCCACGAGAACCATGCCGGCTCCATGCAAGGCCAGTGGTTATGCACGAATGAGACAAGGTACAAGGACAGGGGTTAGTTACCATACAGCTTCGTGTGAAAAAGTTAAACAAGGGCATATATGAGGTTTTATCTGCCACAACTGACGACGTATAAATGACCATTTAATGTGTAAGTCCATGTATGACCATATAGGTCCATTTCTGGCCTAACTATATATGAAATATTTGAATAAGAATGGATAGTATACTTGTATATATATATATATATATATATGTTGATATATGTCCCATAAATCCATTCTTATTCAAATATTTCATATATAGTTAGTTACCAATTTCATTGCCTTCCTTATCTGTCCTTATTGTCCAAATATTAACAGAGAAAATAAATCCAGCATTATATAACAAGTAATTGAAAGAAAAGCAGCAGCCATACTTTTTTGAACAACAATATGTGGGTGTCCTACTTGTTGCAAGGACAGACGCAGTTTGAGAAAATGCAAAACTGAAATAGTATTGGGCAAATAGAGATGAAAGGTGTTTCAGAATGTGACGCGATGAGGAAGACGGTGAAATTAGTACCTAACTAACGTACTAACAAAAGTACCAAAAAGATGGCTTTATCACAAAAATGGTACAGGCCCCTTTACAATGGCTTTACAAGGCCCTGCCATCGAAAGTCCCTTCTCAACATAGTGCCATGATAGCATAAAGCAGTTTAAACTCATCACAAGCGTGATTGCTAAACTAGACATGAAGAAAGTGATGAGAAATAGTTACTTGTATCGATCTCTGGCAGAGGCCGCTGAGGAGGAGCCCCCGTACCTGGCATGATTAAGGCTTGATGCTGATTGACCCGCAGAGGTGAGGGGACCTTGCGACGCCCAATTGTGTAGGAGGCTCGGCGAGTTGAAATTTGATAGATTGGTCAGGTCCGCATTTAGGCCAAAATCATCTGAAAAAAAGGAACAATGAAATTTACCCAAAGCAACCTCATGTATGAATGTTTCCATGAGTACAATTGGTTGTCCGAATTTTTTTTTGAAGTTGAAAATGTCCCGTTCATAAATAAACACAAATGAATTGAAAAAAAAACATACGCAATCTCTGATGCCCATTTTCGGAGGTCGCATAATGGTTTTTCATGTCTATTAATTTATCAATTTTTAATAAATGCACAGGACATTTTCAAATTTATAAAAATAACTCAAGGCCCTAGCGGATGACCAATTCTACACAGTGAAAAATGAATTCAGCAATTATAATAAGCATTTTAAGCAAAAATGTGTGAGCAATTTTTACTTACTGGGTCCGAAGGTGCCGCTCAGCGAGGACGGATAGCTGCTCATGCCAGGGATGTTCTGCGTCGCCAAAGACGTCACTGGAGTAGTCAAGGAAACGTTGGTAGACCGCACAGCCTGGGGGGCGTACCGGAGGTACTAATCAGTTACGAGCAAGATAAACTATACTGAGGTCTACTCATGGAATGTGAAGCAAATTAAAACAACGGGTGGGGTGGGTAGGGTTTAAAGTAGGTTTAGAGATGAACAAAATCAAAAAGAGCAAAAAAAACAAGCGTTTTTAAGGTGATCGGAAGACTGCACCCGAAAAGCAGAACTGGAAACTACTGGCCATGATATCGGCACACGTTACTTCCAAAGGACCCAAGGGTAGAAAAGTACATGAATATGGTCACACGTGCTTTTATGTATGACTATACATGTATATGCTGTCACATATGGCTTTATCTATAGTTGTCAAGCATGGCAATGTCAACAAATGGCCATATATTGTCTTATACATGGCCATACTTGACTTATACATGGTCAGGTATGGCATCTATAACCCCATATATGGCCATATTTAACATTCCCACCCGGGCTTATTTGGGTATTGCCCCTCTTGGTTTGGAGAAGGGGGGTTTCGAAGGAGTTTATAAGTTCCAATGTCTATTATTTTTGACCGAGAGTGGAATACTTCCTTGGACAATGGCTTCCTTGCCATCTTAAGGACCATCCACAAAGGATGTCAAAATTGAAGAGAATATGGGGGTTCACAAAAAATTGGAGATCTGCATCGGTGCAATCCTCGACACCACTGGCTCATGGCAAAACCGCCTCTACAAGGCACTGTCAAGAGGTTTCACTAACTTACCGAGAGTGTCGTGTTGCTTTGAGAGTTCGGGATGACTACGCGTAGGTTCGATCTGGGTACTGAGATGGCGTTCGTGTTCTGTTTCGTCATGGATTTGGCGACCATTCCGGGCGAGGTACTGTCCGACATTGAGGGCGATGGCTGTTGGGTGTATCCGTTCGTTCCGTTCATATCTAGCATGCTCCCTGGAACAAAAATGGGGACAGGTTAGCGATACCAGAAAGCATTTTGCTCGAAATCAGTTCCCGGGCCAGTGTTCTTTGGGCCCCCGTGGGCAAAAACTATTACGCAGCTTTCTACATACAATAAAGGCACAACCCATCACTACCAACACACTAAAAGAGTTCCAGTTGAAAAGAATCTTGGTTGCCCACACACTTCCCACACTACTTACACTTTGCCTTACGCGTGGCCGAGCGAATTATTCATTTTGAAACGAGTGTGGTGTACCGATTTAAGCCACCAGGTGTTGGATCCCACCTCCATAAAGCACACCCATAATGCAAAAATATTCCTGGCACATTTTTGCTTCAAATACTTCATATAATTGTTCAATGTATTCTTCCCTGTGTTGAATTGGTCGTCCACTAGGGTTTCAGCTCCGGGTTACAAATTTCAAAATGTCTCGTTTATTTACAGAAAAATGTTGACATTTGAATAAAAAACGTTAAGCGGCCTCCCTGCATGGCAACCTCCTTCGCATTGTTTCGAATTTCTTAATTTTTTTATGAATAAACGGAGCATTTTGAAAATATAAACCAGAGCTGAAATCCCGGTGGACGAACAATTCTACACGGGGGGAAATAAATTGAGCAATAATAATAAGTATTTGAAGCCAAAAATGGGCCAGTAATATTTTTACGGGTTGGGCATGTTCTTGGCTCATCCTCGAAAGAGTGGACGTGTCACAGAAGGAGGATCACACTTTCAACACCTTCTGCGAATTCCAGAAATGCGAGGTGAACATTTGCATTTGCATTGGCATTAATGTTAATGTGCAAAATATAGATTTATCCTTGCACCTCCCAATCTACATGCATTATCAAATCAAGATCTCAAAGGCTTGCATTACCTGAAGAACTTGGTCTTGGACTAACACTGGCGTGGGGCATCTGAGGAGAAGGCTGCATCATGTTGGACGTGTCTTGAGAACCGTACGAAGAATTGACAGGGACAGAGACGGGTAGTGAACTGTAGTTTCCTTGACTAATTCCAGGCTGGAAGAACAAAGAATATGCAACGGTCAAAAGTGAGAAAAATCTATGATTGAAGATCTACCTAAAAGGTTTTACCCAGGCACTTCCTAAATAGCATACAAAATGTCTTGAAACGCAAGGTTTGGAGATTAAATTCTTCAACAACAAAAATGCTAATGGTGTTACTTTCAAATAATAATATTAAAAACGTCTACAGAGAAACAGCCAATATATCTTGATTTGTCGTGTAATTCTTTAAAATGTTGCCAACGGCGTTCCCTCAATGATATTTCAAACAAATTGTATGGAAATGTAAGCAGAAATCCATCATTGAAAACAGTTTCACCTTCGGTATTTCTATTAGTCTAACAAATACATCCACGAATTCTATAAGGGTAAGCGTGAAACACCTAAATAGCCAGATCCAGGGCCCATTTCTTGGCTGTGCTTAGGGTTAATCCAGCCCTGGCTACGGCACTGCCACTGCAACAGGTGTGCAATGGCTCCTACAATGTATCCAGCTGAAAAGACGTGTTCGGGCACCTACGACGTTATGGTCATTCATTCCTTCATTTTGGGTTACACCTCAACCTTCCTCAACCTTCACCTCCAAAAACATGGTTTTGTTTGATTGAGCGACATTAATCATTTTTTTCTTAGACATCCGTTTTGGGTCTCATTTATAGAGCACTATTTTTAATGGAATGGGCACTATCCTAAAAATTAAAATAGCACTATATTTTG
>JAQIXS010004608.1:0-14607 GCA_034700785.1 Rossiulus vilnensis
TTGCCCTGGAAATAAGATCAGTATGGGATTCTGTAGTATTTTATGATTTTATGATACAGCAGTATGGTTTCATACTGATATCAGTATAACCTGTGACATCAGGAGATATATATAATGGTTTTTGGAAATACTAATATCAGTATGCTTAGTGATTTCAGTATTATATTGGTTTTTGGGACTACTGATACCAATGTGATTTGATACCGATATATATATATGAAACCTAATCTGGAATAAAGGGTAGTCCACAAAGGATGTCCGTGAAAAGCCCACCTTTTGACACCTACTTGCCCTGGAGAAAAGATCAGTATGGGATTCTGTAGTATTTTATGATTTTATGACACAGCAGTATGCTTTCATACTGATATGAGTAGAACCTGTGATATCAGTAGGTATATATATATAATGGTTTTTGGAAATACTAATATCAGTATGCTTAGTGATATCAGTATTATATTGGTTTTTGGGACTACTGATACCAATGTGATTTCATACCGATATAAATATGATTCTATACTGATATCAGTATAACCTCGGAGATATCAATAGATATAAAATGGTTTTGGGACTACTTAGATCAGTATGCTTAGTGATATCAGTATTATAGTGGTTTTTGGGACTACTAAAATCAGTATGCTTAGTGATATCAGTATTATATTGTTTTTTGGGACTACTGATACCAATGTGATTTCATGCCGATATTAATATGATTATATACTGATATCAGTATAACCTCGGAGATATCAGTAGATATAAAACGGTTTTGGGACTACTAAGATCAGTATGCTTAGTGATATCAGTATTATAGTGGTTTTTGGGACTACTTAAATCAGTATGCTTAGTGATATCAGTATTATAGTGGTTTTTGGGACGACTAATATCAGTGGGCTTAGTGATTTTACCATAGTGGTGTATTGCTTCAAATACTTATTATAATTGCTCAATTTAATTTCCTTATGTACAGTTGGTTATCCTCTAGAGTTTCAGTGCTGGTTTTTAATTTCAAAATGCCCCGTTTATTTACACAAAAATTTCAAAAACTGAAAAAAAAAAAACATGCCACACCCGTTACCACTAAAGCACTTGGTCTTTATATGTAACTAAATAATGACTAACGTCAATATTAGCTTTTTCCAGAAACATAAAGAATTTTCCTGATATTTCCAGATTTTACAAACGGCCGGACACCCTGTTCAAATAATTATTAAAATCTCTAAATTTGAAGGGTGCCAAGTCATAACCTCGTAAGTGCCAGACCCCGATCCAAGAAATGTCTCTTCGTCCCAGAAAAAGCATGTTTCAGAAGCGAGTTTTTAAAACCCCCTTATGTCCCACTTATCTATAACATTCTTTTTACATTAAAATTAATTACTTGTGCGTAGCATAGGCATAGTTTTATCCAAGAACAGTCTTGACAACGGAATGTTACAAGATCAACAGCCAAAACTGCACATTTAATTCCCTTCGCTCCTTAAGTGGAATCATCTATTTAGTTATTCCAATTTTTTATGAAATTCATTTGCCTCCCTGTCACCATTCGGGCAACATTTTACTACACAACACGATCCAAATTTTGTACCCCCCTCCCCACCCCTTCCTATTCCGCCATCAATTACTTAATTTGGCAACGCATTGCCTCGATTCGGCACCCTTGCACCGAAATCTCGATAACAGAAATTTATCTGCGCAATTAGTCAGGTGAGTTCCAATTAAATCCTAATTAGATTACATATTCGAGAGGAGCTATTAAGGCGGAAGCTGCGATGTTCGCCATCTGTTATAGGCAACATTTTTTTATTCTCGAATTAATCAAGAAATTAGCAACGGCGCTCCGGTCTCCAGGCGCCGTGATTTCACGCCATTGGCCGCCGGAAAAAGACCGTTACAATGACGTCATTTATGCGACGGATTGGAACATGTTCCACGTTGCTGCCTCTCGAAATGACGTAACATCTAACTCCTACATTTGTTTGTGGTAAGCAATACCTGAGTGTTAAATTGGATGGAAAATGTAGAGAAATGTTTGGACACTAAAAGGGAACAATAAGGACAAAAATGAACATGGCCCATGGAACCACATCAGTGTTCTAAAATGCTTCAGAAGCGTTTTGTTTTTTTAAATCCGGATGTCAAAATGAAGGAAGGAAGGCTATCAACGCGCTGCAGCCCCATACTTGCCACAAGAGAAGAAGGCTTTTGAATGTTTATGATATACTGATATCAATGTAGAATTACAGTGATATCAGTAGAGAATAGCGATCTTTTCACCAAGGTGGAATGCACGGGAATCGAAGCCATCCCAGCCTGGCGGTCAATTTCTTTTCCCAAATGCTTTCATAATCTCCACTCCTAAAACGCTGACTTTCATGGCACTTGATACGTTATGGTTTAGCCGTAGTCCGAACAGCTACCCTGATTGGAAGATCAGTATTGTCAGTAGATTAGATATCCGTACAAATATACTGATATAAGTAGTCCCAAAAACCACCCATCAAACCCATCACAACCTGGCGGTCAATTTCTTTTCCCAAATGCTTTCATTATCTCCACTCCTAACATGCTGACTTTCATGGCACTTGCTACGTTATGGTTCGGCACTCCTCATTTAATCAGAACAGCTACCCTGATTGGACTACACGGGAATCAATCCCATTCCAAACTGCTACCAACGTCTCTTCCCACCTGCTTGCATAATCGCCACTCCTAAAATGCTGACTTTCATGGCACTTACTACGTTATGGTTTAGCAGTAGTCCGAACAGCTACCCTAATTGGAAGATCAGTATTGTCAGTAGATTAGATATCCGTCCAAATATACTGATATCAGTAGTCCCAAAAACCACCCATCAAACCCATCACAACCTGGCGGTCAATTGCTTTTCCCGAATGCTTTCATAATCTCGACTCCTAAAATGCTGACTTTCATGGCCCTTGCTACGTTATGGTTCGGCACCCCTCATTTAATCAGGACAGCTACCCTGATTGGACTACACGGGAATCTCTCCCATTCCAAACTGCTACCAATGTCTCTTCCTACCTGCTTCCATAATTGCGTAGCATTTTGGGCGGATGTCACGTGGGCCGACCCCGAAATAAAACGGCAATAAAAGGTTCCCGAAACCCGATTCGGCGCATCCGCACCGGCTTTTTTTTTTTCGGCGAAAAAGCTTTCAATAAAAGCATGGTTTGGAAGGCTAATAATTTCATTTCTGCCTGCGCTCCGCCATTTCCTTATTAATGAAGCAGCCAGCTAATCTCGGCAAATTGTGGCACTTGCCATCTCCGCGAATTCAATTAGGCAAAAACTGAAATAGGCCTATTAGCTTGCTGGAGGATTTATCTGCACTGGGGGATGGGAAAGGGGGGCAATCAGCAGTCGAAATTATGCGAAACGGGGAATTCGGGGGACGAGCCTTTCATTTATCAAATAAACATTCCTCCGATACGCGACGAAAAATTGCGGAAAAAAAAAACAAAAAACAGTAAAATGCGCGAACGAAAGGAAGCGTGAATGATGAATTGAATTGCAGGGGACGCGAAATAAGAAACCAATTTCTGAGCAATACCGTTGAGAGAAGAAAATAAAAAAAATGCCTAATAATAATAATCAGACAATACACCCCGAAAAAAGGGCGCCGATTTTCGAGCGGATTTATGATCCGGGCGTCGCAAATGAGCTTTAAATGACGTTGGAATAACAGAAAGCTTAAAACGTTATTAATGCCGTCTTTGTGCAAAAAATATATATAATAATAAATAAAGTGGGAGGAAGAAGGCAAAAAAAGGATTCAGTATTCAATAAAACTTCTGAAAGTTTGGATCGTATCAGATTTCCACTGGCAGGACCTGCAGAGAGTACTAAATGTACTCTCGACATCTGAGTTAGTAAAGAATGTAGGTACCAAATTAGCTGAAACAAGAGTATTTTCTGAACACATTTCCTGACTGATGCAAAATTATAATTTCCAAATATCAGGGAAGCTACGGTCGAGTCAACAAAAGAATAGACTGGGAATTCAATTGAAGCAATTGAATTCAAGAGCCTTTTTATCAAATGATTTGTGATTTTATCAGCAAATTAGTATTTTTTGACATTTTTAACATTATTTCAATAATGTATTGCCTGTTATTGCTTGTCAAATCCGTGGACTTGGCCCAGTTGGCTGCAGGCATAATCAAATACCTTGTTTAAATAAAAGTACTTGGATACTAATTCAGTAGATGTATATTTACCATAACTGCTTTTCGAAGCATTCAAAAAAAATTTAAAATATCTTGTCAAACTTCTGTCGGTGTTTTAGCAAAATGATGCAGTTTCTTTGTACTCTCGACATCTGAGTTTGTAAAACAACAGCTACATGTAGACACCAAATTAGCTGAAACAGGGTATCCTGGCTGTTCCAATTTTCTGAACAAATTTCCTGATAGATTTTTTATAACAAGACTATAGCAATGGTGCCTACTGGATTGGGTAATGTAAATTTAATGAGTTTCAGCATTTTGATGCCTGTGTTTTTTTCAAAGCCAATGAAAATAAGGATTTTCAAAATTTAAAAAACCGGTATTTGCCCTTTGATTGCTAGACGGCATCAAAGGACAGCAAATTGGTAAATAATATCAAAAGTGGTAAATAATATTCCATAACTTCCATTATCTGAATTTTATTTTATTTCTTTAATTTAACGACTTTTTTATAACGTCTCAAACTGCTGAAACTCATTAAATAATGTTAATATCATTATTATTCCATGACTTCCATGATATAATTTCCAGGCTTTCATGTTTTCCAGTTCTGGGTGAACCCTGTAAAACCTTTTATTGAAAGTTCGCACATTATTGGCGATTTCTTAAAAAAACAAAAATACTCCAAGCTTTTATCTTGGGCCTATTTATCTATCGTTCTAAAAACATTTCAAGGAAAAATACTCTTCAATTTCTTATTTTCGGATAAAGTTTTTCAAAAACTTTAGCTTTTACACGTACAGCTTTTTCTTAACAATATTTATAAACAATTTAATTACACAGAAATTGAGCTAAAAGCCATCGCTTATAATCTATTCTTATGAAAAGAGAGCCTTTATAAAAATTCCCTTAATTATTTTTATCATCATCATCGTTTTTAATAATAATAAAACATTCTTAAATACAAAAACAAAAAAAGATGCTGCCATAAAATATTGATGCTAATGTCTGAAAATCTCGCGTGGTCTTCCCCATGCTCATCAAATATTTAGGCAAATAAATAATAAAACAGCTCAGATCTGCCACAAAATAGAAAAATCAGATGCTGGATTGTGAAGTAATGTTCATGGTCCGCTTAAGGTTCTCTGGGGGAACAGTTGGCCCGTTAGTACGATTATAGGTTAGCAACCTGGTTTTATGACATGCTAAAACATGCAGAACGTATACAGCATTTCTCGAAATCAACATAAAACATGGTTGTTTAACTTCAAAATGACTCGTTCCATAGTACAATTGTAATGCCATTTTCCATGGATGTTTTTCAAAAGAAACAGCTTGAACATTCAACCCTGGTTTGCAAAAAAAACAAGTAAATTTCAACCCAGTAATCAGTACTTTGTAATGTTTCAGAAAACGAAGAAGTGATCAGCGAAAACAACCATCCGAGTTTAAAGCAACGAACCTGTCAGCGACAGATGGCGCTTGCAACGATGCCACCAAATGTCCAAACATTAATTAGCGAATGTATAACACGCCGTTATCTTTATCATCCCTCCGCTTCATCCCCCACTATTCATGTCGAGTCATGGCAATTCATTAAACCATGTATACATTACACGAGCGTGTTATTACCGTTCGCGGTGCTCTTGAGGGGTCCGGAAGCGCTCTTCAAGACGGGCCAGATGTTGCACGACGCTTCGGAAAAGGGCCGACAAGATCAGATTTAATTCGCCCTACACGTGACCCATGTGGTTTAGGTTCGGTTTAGCATCTAAGTGAACTGGAAATGGTCATCTTTTAGCCGGTTCCTGTTGACCAACTGCGGAAGGAATATGCCCATATAATTCATGCCAATCCATAAGGTCGTAAGTGCCCCCTGTCCTTCTTTATAAAAAAACTCAATTTCTTTCAGCTTATTACATCCTAGAAGTCATTTCGAACCTGCTATAGTGATGAGAAAGCAATTGGGACACCCCCAGGCTTTGCGATTCATGCTGTATCTTCCTTAATCATAGAATCATCGAATAATCATAGAATAATTATTATTTACAGCACTACCAATTCTTAATTTCAGGCAAACAGGGCCGGACGTAAGGGGTTTTAAGGAGTGAAAATAACTACATCCTGGAAAAAATATGAAAATGACCATAACAACAGCCAAAATTGTTGGAATTTCGGCCCCATTTTACACCTTACGCTTGGCCTTGAAAGCAAACGTTGGTTTCGTCAGTAGGTTTACAAAAAAGCATACTTCAGAAGTGAGTTTTAAAACCTGGATGTCTAAATGTCGAAGTAAAGAATAACATCAATGCGCTGCTGCCATTCTTACCACAAGCTAAGATGGTGCTTTGATTTATGCGTACGAATTTCACATTTCCCTGACTTTTCAAGGTTTATCCCTACCAGGTTTTCCATTACAAAAATTGAGCGCCATCTATGCCGCATTCCACGCAACTATTAAGCACGTAAGCATCAAAATGTGTAGCGAAGCAAATGTACATTTTTATAAAGAAAAAATGTAATTACACGACTGCTTAAGAATAAAGACAGATCCATCTCATCATCGGAGATTACACCACTTTATTAATCTATTTTTTTTAATAAACCTTAAAAAGATAAAACAAAAGACTATTCGTGTTTCCTTCATCAAATTAAGATTAACTTCCATTATTTAATACTTGCTGAATTAAGCCCTCTTTTGCGAATTATGAACAAAAAGGGATTCCACAACATTTCAGTAAATCATTTGAGGAATAAAGAAAGGCGATTATGCATCTTGACAACCAAAATAATGACAAAACAAGAATTTAATTATTTTTTATATAACGAGGATGATAAAGCCCGTAAGCCCGTTTTTAAAATAAAATCCAACAAACTCTACTCCCTGCTCTAGCCAAACTCTAGCCTGCATGCCAGTTGCACAAAACGCGCCCCAGATGGCGCTGGGATCTATGCACATGTAACCCTGGGGAAAAGATTTCAGTATATAATATATCCCAGCCATTTTTCATAAAAAAATCCTATATTTCCAATATTTTTCTTTGAAAACATATTGGAAATATAGGAAATATAGGATAGGAAAAAATCCTATATTTCCAATATTTTTCTTTGAAAACATATTGGAAATATAGGATTTTTTTCGAAAAATGTAGGATACAATGTAAATATAAGAATTTTATAAATTATTAATTCAATGTAGTGCTGTATCGATTTAAAAAAAATATATTTTTAAAAAAATTGCAATGTCGAAATTCCCTTTAAGTATAACTAGAAGTGTCCTTAATTTGTGCCAAGTCTTTGATTAGAGATGAAATCATACATCTCGGTCATTTAAAAAAAAAATCGAAATTTTTCAAAAAATCCAATACAAATAATGTATTTTTACCAATATTTCTAAAATCATTACAGACCTTCTTAGTTGTTAATATTGACATCACCATATCATACTGATTCTTTAATCACTACAGATCAGTATGGCTGCTATTGCCATATCAGTTTGCATATCTCAGTCACTATACTGGCACTAGCTAAATTGATTCAAGCATACATCACATTCCGGAAAAGAATTACCTGCAATAATTCGCAATAAATTTCCAAGTTTCTTTCAAATCCTTTCATTTCTAAATGCATTTCCAAACACGTCGTTTATTCAACCTAGCACCGCACTTCGTGAAACATGTAATCTATTTCGTTTACTGCATTTCTTGTTAAAGAATTTATTTTAGCAAAAAAATGGAACAAATTAAAATTTGTTCGAAATCATACAGAGGATAACACAGTGATATGACTAAGCATACTAATACCAGTAGTCCAAAAAAACTACTTTACCACAATGTATAGTGATATCAATTTCGAATCTTATGGTGATCTTTTCACCAGGCAACCCAATGCCAAAGCAGCCTCCATGGGCTGGGGATTTTTGAAAGGGTTTATCACCCAGAAGTCCTAAGAAACACAAGAATGCCTCTGTTTGGAAGCATCGCACCAGGAGGAGCTGGGGAATTTGCACAAGAATGAGGGTGGGAAAAGGAATAAAGATTGCAGGAGGAATCTCCCCATCAGTAATACGGTCCAAATGCGCGGTATCAGTTTCTAAGGAGCGCCGTAATTCGGGGACTATATTATATAACAAATCAATTTGTTCACTCACTCGGTTTTCGATCCGTTGCTTTTCTTCGTGATTCCATCCTCGTCGTTGTAATCGTAATCCCCGTCATATTCTTCAATGTCGGGGGAAGATTGCGCCGAATGCGGGATTAAACCCTGGCCCCAGACTAAAGAGGAAAAAAAAAGGAAAAAAAACGAGATCGTTAATTAAGTCTCACAAATGCAACACGCGTTTTTTATACCGCATACACATATCTACTCGCGAATGTCGACATAGAAGAGCGCCTCTAGGAAACGTGACATACGAGTGACATTTAAAATGTGTTTTCCGAATTTTTTTTTTTTTTTTTTTGCACTTGGTTCCCCCAATGAGTGCGTTTCCAAAATGACGTTTCCGTGAAATCGTGTCTTGAGACACGCGGGCTAAAATATCCACGATTCACACGAAATTTTGAAATTACAATAGCTAAGTATTTGTAGCTAGCGAGTTTCACGTTGTGTTAAAGCTAGCTGTATTTTACCACTGCGTTCACACTCTTGGGTCACTCACTTAAAGGCTATAAGTAGGAAAAATATTTCATGAAATTTTTACAGTCATCATTACAACACATCTACTTTAGTAATTAATGAAAAGTTAGGTATTTTCAAGCTGTTCAGTCTATTTAGTCAAAAAATACACCTTTGAGTCCGTTTAACATTTTTTTAACGTTTAACATTAACACTAGTGTAAGTTTACTTTTGTATTTTAACAAACATTTGTTACAAAAGTGCTTTTTTTGCAACAAGCGCTGATCACTACTTTGTATTTACCCAAGTAAACTAACCAAGTGAATTAGTTACAAAACAACCTTTGGATTGTTATTGACTATGTGTAGTCACATGACGGATGACGTCATTGAGGTAATCATCAGTCATCTGTAGAGGTAGCCAACAGAAGTTTTCAAATACTGATCCTAGATGGCACTGTTTTACCATGTATTTGTTGAAATGTATTGGTCCCAAATTTGCATACAAACTTGAATTTGTATGGAAATATTAAAACAATTTCACATTAACTGTCGTTTCCCCTTTTGTTCACTAACTAGCGCAACCCAGCCCTGGAAATTTACAGGTATAAATAAGAGAACAAGGCAACGAAGGATAAATACATTCCTTAACGGGGTTGGAGAGAGAACCCTAAACACACGTTAATCGTGTTTATAACCTCTTGTGTAAGAAAAGTCAATAACTTGCTAAAAGATGCATAACACATCTAAGATTGGCATATTTGAACACGTTTAGGATCGTGTTTGTGAAGAAAACATCTGGTGAAGAACATCGTTTTGAGAAAAACCAAAAACACGACTTTACATGCTACGCATTGTTTCATTGTGAATTTGGTGATCTTGGAAAATTAGATGATTAACCAGTTTCTCATTTAGTTATTAAGCATTCATAACTTCTCCTGTTCGAAACAAATCATACTGTAAATAAAATGCTAAAGCATGCATAACACGTATTTCGAACATTTTGACACGTTTTCTATATCGATATTGAGATGTTCCGCAAGGCACAATGTGCATCTTGGAATCTGCGTTACTTAAAACACGTAATTTTGAATTCGTTTAAAGTTGATCTCAGCACCCTACTGTCAGCAAGGAACCTCTTCAACTGATCCCAAACAAAGATGTCGAAGTAATTGTCAATTTCAAAACTTCTGAAGATGCTAAGCTTCCTTTTCCGACCCAGGACTCCTCTTCATCCCCACCCAACTAGTGACGTCATTTTCAGCCTCCCCCCGGAGTAACGCTACCAATCTTAAGCTCGTGGACCAGGGGTTAACGGCCCTGAACAGGAGCCGAATTTGCATACGGTACTGCACGTAATTCCATCCGAAGAAGCGAAGAAGAATTCTGGAAGTTATGGGAAGAGGCCGTTCCGAGCCACTGTGCGCTGTCTGTCTGGGCACTATTTTCAGCCCGGGCCGTGACACAGTCCATGATGAGTTACGACTCCAAACAATGAGCTCTTTGACGAGCATCCCCTCCGAGAATGCGCCGGCAAAGTTGCGTGAAATTGCGGGAAACAACATCTTCCAATTGCCGACATCTGGCCGCCATTTCCGCGCACCGAAATTCCGGCGAAATTGGCCACGGGAGGCGAAATTAATAGGCGCATGAATGACGTCCCAGCTAACGAAAGGCGGCAGCTGGTTCTGGCGATACCACAAACGTGTTCGGAAAGTGTTCACAAATTCGATGCCGAATCAGAATGGCACCCATAAGTTCATTACAGGGTTTCCACCAGAAATCAAATTTTAAACTTATCTTATTTGTCCAGTTTTCTAAGCTATTTTCCCTGACCACCCTAGCCGATGATGCGTAATTATGACATCAGCAAATGCAAGGAATTCTGTATGATATAATAAATAGGAATTCACTATTTTTATAGATGGATGGCGAACGAGGTCGGGAAGTGTTCACAAATTCGATGCCGAATCAGAATGGCACCCATAAGTCCATTACAGGGTTCCACCTGAAATCAAATTTTAAACTTCCCTGATCTGTCCAGTTTTCTAAGCTATTTTCCCTGACCACCCTAGCCGATCATGCATGATTATGACATCAGCAAATGCAAGGAATTCTGTATGATATAACAAATAGGAATTCACTATTTTTATAGATGGATGGCGAATGAGGCCGGGAAGTGTTCACAAATTCGATGCCGAATCAAAATGGCGCCCTTAACTCAACAGCTATGCAATCATTACTAAAATTCCACTTTTGGTACTTCTTACTTTCGTTGACCTATCTTTTATTGTGCTGCACTGAGTTTCTAATAACCCAGACCCTAGTGGACAACCAATTCCACACTGGAACAATAAACTGAGCAATTATGACAAGGAGTTAAAGCAAAAAATGAGGTATTTTTTGCATATTGGGCAACCTTTTGGGTTCCATGATGCGGGTTCATAAATCTGCTCAACATGCCATATCTTAGTGCAACAGCCGGAGGTCGTGTTGCTCTAACCGCTAAATCTCGATTTAATAACGTAACCCGTACCCCTCCTTAGCGTGTGCAAAATGCCCCCACCCCTTCTTTTTATTTGGCTAATGTAGAGAAGAAGGGGTGGGGACCTCCTCCGGAACCTGTCATCCAAAGCCCGTTCTGAGTGGCACATCCATATGGGCCTCATTGGAATCCAGAAATAAAACGCAACCCAAAACCGATACCCCTGTTTTCGGGATGGAAAGGGGGGGGGGGGGAAGAAAGAGCCCGGTTGCACCTGGAGGATGCCGTCCAAGTGAGAAGCCCTCTTGTTTGCTCCTCGAAAATGCGAAAACCGAAACCCACTCAGCTGTCACGGATTCAATTCTGGCACCGGGTGCGCACGTGCTAACCCCTTGCTCCCGGCGGGGCTGAAATGGGTCGAAAATGGTTGGTTTGCATGTTGGCATTATTCAATGACCCCATGTGGGCAGGGAAGTACGCATGCGCTGTAATACAGGGTGCTCATGCCATTCCCTGATTGAAAAAGAGTCACTAAAACATCAACGGTCCAGGTGGCGCTGCACTCGACAGCATCAAAAATGGCGTCTTTGCAAGATAAAGCCGAATGGCTTTAGTGGGCTCCCTTGCATTCCCCCCCCTTGAACCCTCAAAAAAGGGTTCGTGCTAAACGTTACAAAATCATTTCCCTGTCAATTCTAAAATACAGTGAAACCTGTCGCACTGACCACTTTGGTATGTAGACAACCTGATCATGTTGGACGATTTTGTAGGATCCCTTGAAACATCCTAGCCTATACTGCTATAGTTCATTTTTTCGCTATGCTGATCAGCTGTTTACATTGACCGATTTTGTACAGTTCCGTGGGTGGTCAATATGTCCAGGCGTCACTGAATAGTGTAGCAAAAACATCATTGTTATAAGTAAATTCAACGAAAATATTTATGCAGGGAAACCTGTTAAATTGACCACCCTGCTATACAGACCACTTGATCCTGCTGACCGATTTGGCAAGGACTCTTTAAAAAGCTTAGCCTATATTATCCGGTCCCGTGACTGGTTTTCCCTGACTTTCCCTGATTTTCGAGTTCCTCCCAGTATCCCTGACCATTTTTTTCCTCCCTGACTTCCCCTGACTACCCAGGAGCGCCAGGATAAAACATGCTACAGCATCAGTCTCTGAAGAGATGTTGGACAGAACATGGATAGAAACCGATTGTTGGCATGATGTTCTCCTGGAACAAACTAAGCACATGTTGAAGTGGACTAACCTTATGTGAAAGAAATTCTTGGCTGGGCCTATGTCAGGGAAAAGACATAACCACCCTGAACAACAAGGATTTTCCACGACATGTGGGATTCTCGGGATTTTCATGGTAAACAGGCGAGGCGAGGCTTAGAGATTCGTCACGTGGTGGCGCACCGATTAAGACGCACTTAAATGGCGCTGCATGGCGTCATTACAAGCTCTCGCCATTACCGCCACGGGGGATTTCAATTAGCCGAAAATTGCGGCTTAGGAAGTAAGGCCAAAACGGAAAACATGATGGAGGCCACGTGACCCGAAGTTCAACGAACACCTAGCAGAATTGCAGCAATTGGTGGACAACTGATGACGTCGGAACCGATTCCAGAAACTGAAACGAGTGGACTAAAACTGCCGTTTAAACTGAAAAAAAAAAAATTGGACAATGCCTTGCATTTTTGAAGATACGGTAAAATAAATATGTTAAGAGCAGAGAACAATGTCAAATTTTATGAAGGGGAGCATTGATAAGCAAGTCTCTATTTTGGCCTGAGTTGATGTACCTTTGGTCTGACCAAACGGTATCTAATGCCATATGATGGACCAATAAGGTTTAATGTTCAAATTTAAATATACTGTTCATAGTGTTCCCATATCATTTCTTGTATTTATGTATTAGTTATTGTATTCCTGGTGAAGAAATGTTTGAAGAGTTACTTTCGTCAAGTACTTCAATAGGCCGTTTGCAGAGTTTAACTATTCGTTATATCGAGAGTCGATTGGTGTAGCCACCACCACTTTTTTCAAATCCGCATCGCCTGACTTTGATCAAAATAATTTTAAATTTTGCCTGATGGAATCAACATCATTCACTGACTTTGCCGGACCTCAAACGGAACTCTCGTCACTCGCACCCCACACAAACTAAATTTTGCACAAAAATATTATAACAAACCAAACTGTTATTGCATTTAATCGGGTTCACTTTAAAAGGTCATACTCACTTTTATACGGAACATATTTTCAGTCTGCAGTTTTTGAATTGTTATTCTTGGCCTAAGCTATGACGCTCGTGAAGGACATACATGACTTGATAATCTTTCATTGTCACTTGTGCTACAGCATCTAGAACTGGTTGGTCTATAACATATACTGACTTTGCAGGTCAGTGGCAACCCTGTGTATAAGTTTAACAGCTCTCATAGTTTTGGACAGATGAAAACCCGGTTAGCGTCAGTCCCAAACTTTCTGGACGACCCTTGCAGAGGCAGTTCGGCGCTCAAAGCGCAATCTTGCAAAAGCTAATTGAAAGGGACGAGAATTAAATGCGTTAGCTCAGGCTAAAGATACATTTTCTTTGGCTGTGGAGTGGATTTCTCTCCCTTCCATCTTTCTTTTTATTGGAAAAGTGCAAAAAAGTTTTTTTTTACAATAAAAAGAGGCAGCAGGCAAGCCACAAAAGGTAGATTAAGATCCGAGACGCACTTACGAGCATTAGGCTTCAATTTGGCCCGAATTAAATGAATTACCATCCTTACGTCGATGTCTTTCGGTGGGCGAAACGTCTGCTTTGATGATGCGAAACTGCTTAACCGCTTTCAGCAGATGGGAAATTCGTTTTAGCAGGGCAGACTCCAGAAAGAAACGCTCTTAGACGGCGAATCCCCCAGGGCGGCTTCTGGACTGGGGCAGCCCATTAAGTCGGTCTAGCGTAACGCTTCTCTTACATTTAAGCTTCTGGCCCAAGATTATGCCGTCAGTTTCAGAGAATCAGAAGTAGGAGCTTTCAAATAAATGCAATGTTAAAACTTAAAAGTAGGGTAGTGCAAAATTGCCAAATTTGCCTAACTTTCCCCCCTGGCTTTTGAAGGTTACCCAGGTATCGTGGGAACCCCGTATAGAGATCACCTTTACTGGAATATTAAACCTTCAATTGAGTGGTGATTTCGATTTTTTAAATTCTTTCAAAATGGAAAACTCGGGTTATATAAAGCGATCTTGAGAAAGAGCTATAATTTATTGAGCACTATTTTTAATGGAATGGGCACTATTTACAAATTCCATTTAGCACTAACTTTGAGCAC
>JAQIXS010004609.1:0-14604 GCA_034700785.1 Rossiulus vilnensis
GCCGACGTGCTCCAGGATATACGTTAAAACCGACTCAGCCGCATCGCGTACTCGCATGGAAGCGGGCTTGTTCTCCTTCTCCCCTTTCATGCGGGGCAATTCGCCCTGCTTTACAAGGGATTTGGAGCCCGAGATTCCCAGCTCCACCACCTCCATGATGGTGTTTAGGCAATCGGGGTCCTCGAGCAGGTAGGGATGCTCCAGGAGCCACGTGGTGACGCAGTGGAAGGCTGCGACGATCGTGGAATGCAAGTCTTTGGAATGAAACTGTGGAGGACGGCTGCACTGGTGCACGATGTAATCGCAAATCCATTTCACGGACAGCTTACTGGGTTGCGCTTGGTCTGCCAAAATAATACGGGCAAAAACTTGATTTTCATTTCCGATTCGCACCCTTGTTCGGATTTCGGAACAAGATATTCGTTAGAAGTATTTGTACAATTGTTGTCGATAAGACTCTTCACTGGAAATTCACAGTGCGTTCAGTTCCAGGCTTTCATGGATGAAATCAATTTAAATAAGTAGCCGAATATTCTGTTCGTGTGACAGAATTTCAAAAAGCTTACTAACAAAACAGTACAAACAAAACCACACCAAATATAAACTACTGTCCAAATAAAAACTAAAGCAGATAAATTAGTACAAAATAACTCACCTTTTATCTTCTGAGCTGAAAGAAAGAAAGATGAACGTCATTACTTACACTTAATCACCATGTTATTTGTGCGGAAAAGGGGCCTTCATAATAACACAACTACCCTAAAATGGTAACTTACTACGATTTACATTTAACTTAAAAACCATTGAGAAATTCAGAATAAAAACCGTCTCATTTTACCATAATTTTTTTTATAAAAACTGGATTTTGTAAGTGTTTCTTGCTGACACGACACACACTATTCCCAGAAAATTTATAAACACATCAATTTAGAATGAAGACATAACATCATTTTTAACAGAATGCTAAATAACAATGCAAATTTGCCACAATGTCCAGCCTGTGAAATAATATTGCTAAAAGAATTATGTTAAACAATGAGAATTAAATTGAATCCTATTGTAGTATTTCCCCATGGAGCACAAAGTGTATTTACTCGAACAAGCCACCTTTTAATTTAATAAAACAATTAGTAAAGAAGTTAGGGTTGAAAATTGGAAGATTAAAGTGTACCTTGATCGGGTAATTTTATTTTTGCAAAGCCCGAAAGGGCCTCCAAAGCTGCCAACGACACGTTGAAGTCCGTCTTCCAACTTGAAATCAGTCGCTGACACACCAAGTAAATGCCCCGTACAAACATGGCATATGACGAATCTAGGTAAAGGTTCACAGAATTTATTGTGATCGTACAAGGCCTAAATTCATAGAAATGGTAAGTTGAGTGTGTGCAAGATAAAAGCCCAAAAGGAGTGCGAATTATAAAGAAATACAAACAAGTTGAAGAACAACGCAAGACCAGGAGCGCCAAAGCCGTTTCGGAAGCAAAACAAATATCAGACTACGTTATTTTACCGGAATTTATAGCGGCAGAACTGTCGTTAAATGAGTCGTAGTCCTCGAAGCTGGATGCGGTACAATCGCTAGCACTGTGGGAACTAAAGGTGTCTGACAAATTGGCTGTAAATGGACGTGCAATGTTATCTACCATGAATATGGACAGTGCTTTTAGGGCAAACTGTTAAACTAAGCAGAGCAAATACAACACGTTTGTTTCTCTAGAAAATGCACAGTAGAAGTTCAAAAACGTTCATTAGTTTCAAAGTGAGAACTCATAAAGCAACGCGTATGATGCAAAAAATGTATGCAACATGCCAAAATGTAGATGATTTTTGCATTTAAGTTTCCTTGTTACATTTTATTATTGAATGTATTCAAAATCAAATGTCATATATTAAAAATTGCACATGTATAAAGACTCACAGCATGCCGAATACGACAGGCAGGATACAACAGAATATAACAAAAAAATATCTGTTAGCGTAAAAAGATCAATAATATGAGAGATAATACTTGATAAATACAAAAACTATTACCGTGACGGTTCTGCGACTTTAAGCTATCAACAATGTTTGAATAATGAAATTTACTAAATGGAAAATTATAAACTACTGTTTTTTTTAAGTTTCAACAAGCCACTTACTCCAAAACCGTGTACCCGTTCCGAAAAATAAGTGTTTTACTAACCTGAAACCAAAAGTCCAGTTGTCGAGTCACTTGATCCATCCTGCTGCAAAGGGGCTTGTTCCTCTTCCTCGCTTGTGACGATATCTTGAATGCTAAACAGCAGGCCTCCCAACAGCATCTGCGTGTTCACCGTGTCCGTTTCCGACTGCAGTGCGGCGACCAGAAGATTCGTTAAACGCGGCCGAAAATTCTGAAACTTTTGCTGAGGCTTATCCGCTCCACCCATCAGATCTTAAAGCAAAACATCGCACGGCTTATTTCGTGTTTCACAATCATGGCATTGCTTTGCCCTCGTAATGTTCGTACACTTCTAAACACTTGAAACGACTGAAATGCATTTATTTACGAACCTTTGATAGGCAACACCCTGAAATGCAACGGCAGAGGCAGCATTGAAAGCAGCAGATGAATAGTGGCCCGCCTAAGGTCCGTTTGCGGCACGTTGTAGTTTGATCTACGAAAAGACATCATCGATCATCAAATTATGCAATTGTAGCCGCATCAATTCCGCAAATCAAACTTACTTGAACTGCAGTTCTCGCTCATTAAGAACTTTCTCCAAAGATTCGATGATATCTGGTATGAGGACCATGACACCATCAAGGTCCAGTCTCAGCAAGTTGCACGAATTCATAAGAATACCACACAGAACTTGGCCACCACATTTCTTAAAAAACGAAGATAAAGTCATCAGTTAGCAAGTTTATAAAAAAATAAAAAACCAATCACACAGCTGTTAAAAGAATTTCAATTCTGGAAATTCCTTTCAATTATAAAATTGCAAGAACAAAAACGCAAGGAAACCAAAAAGGAGGGGAACTATACATTTAACGATGGAAAAAAGGAAAAAGGATTTCGATTTTTCTTTTCGGCACACCGTTTCGTGCTACGAACCTCGGTTACTTTGAGTCCCTGTTGAATTGCCAAATAGAACCGGGCAAGATACACGGGAAGAATGTCCTCCCCGGTTTTCTTAGCGCAGAAGATTCGGCACAACGTCCCAATGGCCTCCGCCCGGCCCGATTCATACTGCTGGATGGTCAACTCGGGTGGAATGTCGCTCGTGTAGGGAAAAGGTGGCCCAGAGGCCCTCTTGGCTTCGAGGACTAACGAGCTAGGCCGCTTGGTTTTCTCGGCATCTTGAGAAGTGGGAACATTCCATTGCTTAGCACGTTTCGGAGGGCAAAATGGCTCGCACATGCCTACCTTTATTGGTCGCGTTAAATTTACTGCCGATTAGCGAAGCCTCGAACAACCAAACCCCGAACAGGTGCAAGATGCTGTTGCATTTGGGCCGTGCTTGCGCGAGCTGCACGCGGGCTTCTACGTTGCTGATGAACGGAAACGGATACGGCTGCTGGTTGGATATGGGTGTCGTAGATTGCGTGGAAGCTTGATGAGACTTGTCGGACGAGGCGATGCTGGTCTTGGAAGAGGCTATGCCAATTATTGAAGATTTTGGGATTCCTGCACGCGTTCGAAAGGACGAAGAAAGAGTGTGTGATGTCGCAATCGCATGATGCGGCATCGTGAACGCGGATCACTCACCTTTGGTGGCATTTGCGCCGAACGACTTCGCGGGCTTACGCAACTGGGGCGGCGTGTTGCTGTGTTGCGAAGGAGGCGCCACAGTTCTGGTTAAATCCAAATGAAATCCATCTACGGAATACTGGGCAATTCCTGAAAATTGAGAAGTTGGCAAAAAATTAAAGCGCCGTCACTTCACGTACCTGTAGGAGAATTACACTTTTGAGACGAATAACAAAGTGCCAAATTCGGCTCCATGCAAGTTAGTAAAGGTTGTTGATAAACGAAGAGGGTCAAGCCATAACGCTGTAAGTGCCCCCTCCCTTTGCCGCCAATAAGGCGTACAGGGTAATGCTCATGTGAAACATCCATTTGCAGTAGCAAAAACCTGACTATTCCATGATGAGATGTCCGACGAAACAGTGACATCACCATTGTAAACGGAAAAAAGTCCACAGAAATGGTAGAAAAATTATTGGAATTTCGACCAAAAAACCCGTGATGTGAGGGGGAATGAAGGCCATCAATGCGCTGCGGCCGTACTAGCCGCAAGAGAAGAGGGTTATTTGAACGTTTTTAAGGGGGTGCATCATGTGTGGCACTGACAACGTTTTGTTAAAGTTCGACAAAAAACACAATTGTTTCACTAAGTTCTCGATTCTGTTTTCGTAATAAAACGTCAAGGTGTTGCAAGTAATCAATACGCGCGGCACAAATAACATTTTGGAAAAATTTTGATAAACACACAATTGTTTCACCAAGTTCTCGTTCCTGTTTTCCTAGTAAAACGTCAATGGTTGCTAATCTGCTAAATTGAATGCCACGAGATCATGGCCCAATTTGACAGGAATTACCAAAAATGAAACTAACGTTACGAAACGAGCAATTTAACGCCAATGGGCAAAATAAATTCCAGAAAATGTACGGAGGAAGATAATTCCGATGAATTTATGAAACTACTGTGGAATACATTGGCCTGAACATCCTAGGGAAGAGAATTCTCACCATAGCATTATGATAAAGACTAAATGAAACGTGAAACCCTGGAGAACACAAAATTAAAACTTACCCAGAAAAGCATCAACTAGGACAGATATTCCTCTCATGGCTTTCAAGAAGATCTGGGGAAGGGAGTAAAGGCATTTATGCTGGCACGGGTCCACGACATGCTCGCTGGTGATGGCATAATGCAGAAACTGTGGGGTGTTGCTGATCGCGGTCGGGTAGCAAAGCTCCACCGGATTTCCGAGGATGTGAAAGAATCGAAACCAGCACTGTGCGATTTCTTCGTTGTTCATTTCTGCCGGCAACAGGCTCAGATCTTCCCCTGTTCAACATCAAAAGCCGAATGAGTTTCTTCGCGTCATTGTGCAACACAACGCAGTCTCGTGTGACATACAGACCAATTTTGAGTTCGGGATAACTCGGACCATACATGAACTTCAAGAGCCTCGATGACAACGCGATGTTGACACGGTTCCACTGTTCGATGAGTGCCGATCTGTGCCTCCAGAAGGAGCACATGTCGTGAAACGTTTTCCATAAGGAAGGTGATGGAAAAGAATGGGCACAAGCCAGAAGCCAGATCTCAAAAAGCACGCTTAGAATGCGTTCGCACAATTGATCGCCAATGTCATCTATAACAGAATATTTCGATTATATTATTCACCTCATCAAAAGAATAACGCTTTCTTCGATATTGTTCCGCTAATGAATTACGAAGAACTCAAAACAAATACCTTTTACAGTTGGTGGAGCTAAAAGAGTGTCGTTGATTGCCAGAAGAAACATGAGCATTGCCTCCCAAGTTTCACGCACCAAGATTTTGGACTCGCGGGCGATTTTCTGAAGCATCCGAAGCACTCGATGGCAGAGGACTGCCTGTCTGTTGATAGTATCTGGGTCTGTGTTGAGCCAATAATTCGAATATTAGCAAAAACTAATGATTTTATTAAGCAGTAGCTGAAGAGAGATGAATTCACACTTACTGGAGTAGGCCCTTGGAACAAAAAGACTGTAGAAATGCTTGATCATAATGCGGGCGTACCGATTCGGATCTTCGCATACTGGCTTGGGGACGCATATTTTTGGCTTAAGCAATGCTAGAAGCCATTCGCAGTACACGTTAACCGAATCGCGTATGGTGTCATGCTCTGAGAGAGGCAAGCTTAGTCCGTAACTGAGCACCTGTGCAGAGAAATTTAGGAGAATGTTTCAAGAAGGTGATACACCTGCTAGAAAACTTCATCTTTAAAGTGTCAGCTAGCTAAAGAGAATTCAACACTTTTTGACAAATGGATACTGATCACCTTTCAAATTTCGGAATAAAATCACTAAAGAAAGAAAATAAAAAAATTAAAAAAAACATTCACCAACAAAATTATACATCACTTGGTTTCCTAAAAGTAAGCCCTCCCCCCTTCCCCGGTAACTTTGATTATTTCATTGCACTTAATTGACTATCCAAATTTCTACACAAATTAGGATACCACATAATTTATCATCAGAAAGTAAGTAATCATGACTTTAATTTGATAAAATTACCGCACAAAAAGTGACGCAAAAAAAGTTACTGATTCATTTCGATTTATGAAAAATGATTAGTATCCATTCGTCAGCAGCTGATGAAGGTAAGACGTTCGTCAGCTGCTGGAATGACATTCCAGGAATTTTTCACAAATCGGAATGAAAATCAAATTTTTTTTACGTCCCTTTTTCGTGTAGGGATTTTAATCCCATTTTAGTCGTGATTACTAATTTTCGTAAAGCATAGTTTCTGGGTTGATGATAAATGGTTTCCTGGTTTTTATAGAAATTTAGATAGCCAGTTAAATGTAATGAAGTAATGGAAATTACAGGAAAGGGAGGAGGGAGGGGTAAAGGAGAGAAAGTCTTACTTTTAGGAAACCAAGTGATGCAAAATTTTGTTGGTAAGTAATGTTGGTGAATATAGCTTATCTATATCTACATATTCAGTAGTTGACTTAAAAGTACTTTAGAAAAAAAACCATCAACAGTTAGGCAATGCAAATAGGTCGCTATACCTATAGTAATACACTTAATTATCATTCACCTCCATGCACCACAAAACATCCTTATCTTCGTATAGTGTGCTCTGCTCGCAGTGAGATGTGCTGCTGATCCCCAAATTTTGGGCTAGCTGCTTGACAATGGCAGTTGCTACTTCTTTGCCGGCATTCTGTGGAAATTTGTTCAGAACGCTCAGATCTGCAAGTTCTGTTAGGATGGTGTTATGCAAAGACGCCCATTCGGAGTACATAATGGAGTTGGCAGAAGAATCCCAAGAAGATGCCAGCTACCCTGGAAATAAAGGTCAATGGAAACCTTGAACTGATTATTAGAAAAATATAACGTCCCATCCTGCAAATACTGTTCAAGACTTCACCAGTCGAGTATCTGTCAGTAGGAAAGTGAACTCTGGGTCCCTAATAATATAAGTTTGCACTGAGTAGGTTTGAACACGCATTTGGTTTTGCACGGCAATTAAAATATTAACATACCATCAAGGCAGTCAACCGTCACCAAGACGCCACCATACACAAAATGGGCGTAATTTTTAAGTTGAAATTACTCGCCCTGCGTGCAGTGTCAGCAGTGGGAATTTCAAAGCATTACTTTCTGTTCAAAAGATGCATTAATTCTGGCTTTATGATCCCTACATTTCGTGACGGTATTTCTGCTAAGGTTAAAAAAAAACATTACGGTAGGCATCATGTAGCCAGTGCATCTCGATCTGTCAGAAAAGAATTGTGCCCGGCAACCGTGTAAATGATTCCTGCATGCGTACGGAACTGTCTTAAATTATTTGCAAAACGAAACAATTACCTTTGACGGTACCTTCAACGTCGAAACACCACTAATTTGCAAACATCCTTCTTGAGATTTCTATCATCCATACAGGTGAATACGGTAATCAACAGCCATTAACGAAATTCCAACGAGCTCGCCATATTGGAATACTCGGAAATCCAGACATCCTCGGTAAATTCTTCAGTCATTCCGATGAATTTCAAATTTCGCCATTAGTTATCTGGATGGCGCGTACGTTGTCCACTTAAATTGTTTACATGCGTGAAAATGAAATAATCGACGAAATATTACTTGAAATAAAGTGGTTGGTTGCATAGCCAGTAAAGGGCGTGAGGAGTTCCAACATGGCTGCGATGCTTCGTTCTCTTCCGCTAGATGGCACTGAAGTTCAACTTCAAATCCCTTGCTATTTTCGTTTTCTACGCAGCTGAAAATGTTCGTGAATTACATAACCATGGTGAAATAAGGAATCAGTAATTATGGATATGATTGCATTTAATTTGCATTGAATGTTGGCGCTATCTACTAATGGTCATGCGAAGCTCCAGCATTGCTTTTCTCTGGACTTAACTTCCAAGACAAGGAGAATGAGTCCTTCAAGGCTTACAACTCATAGCTGGGCATCGTTACAGGCAGTTCAATTTTTTTCTCTCTTCTACTTATTGATTACTTGCATCTCCTTTTCTGCACATTGCGTGGATGCAGTTGACGACGAGTTAGATTTTCTGCAAGGGAATTGGACAGGTATAATCCAACATTTTTTACAACGCATCTGCGAATCCGTCCGCCCCCGATCATCATCACTTCCTGTTTTGCATCTTCCATGTTAGACGTTCTGGACAGCATTAGCACCTGCTTTAGGCCCCAGGTTGAATGCGGACTTGCCCTTAATATATTCGTTGATCCTTATTCCGTATTTGCAGCTTCGAACATAAATTGCCGGGACCCTGGCAGAATCAAACACGGTCAGCGCAGCCCCGAGTTCAAGCAAGGGCAGTTATTTAAGTACCACCAAGAGGTGCATTTCAAATGCGATATCGGTTACAGATTACTGCAGGGAGTTGAGAAACTGGTGTGCGGTCCCGATGGGCAGTGGCTACCTCTATCACGACAAAGATGCCGTCCAGGTATGGTAGTACATAGTTGAAATGTTCAGAGATTTCACTGAATACTACACAGGTTTCTTGTCAAACCTGTGATAACGAACAAAATCGCCTGTAACAGAAAAAAATATTATCATCAGTGATGGCAATAACGATTGTTTACATCAAAAAATGACATACAGGTTTCTCAAACTTTCTGATTTTCAAATGAAATGCAGTGTATTAATTTAAGTTCATTATTTAATGCTTTTTCTTTGCAGTTCTCTGTCCTAGACCATCGCTGCCAAATGGGCGAGTTCTCAACCTTAAGCCTGACACAGATTTTCGCATGGGAACGAACTTCGAAGTGCAGTGCAATGAAGGTTTTCGCCTTCAAAATAAATTTGTCAATCGCCTAGAATGCAAAATTGACGGTACTTGGACGGGTCATAATGGCGCATTTACAGAGGAATTGCCTCGGTGTGTTGGTAAGTATTTCACAGAGTTGATTAACTATTTGCCTGCCTGCTAAAAGTTCTGCACTCATACTTTGTACCATTGACTTTGGTTAAAAGACGTTTTCTGCGTTCAAATTGGATTTGGCATTTTCCCTTAAGTTCATTGTGCAGAACAAGGATCTCTGAGAGCATTTCGCTTATTGCATTTTGGCCTAAAAACAGGACTAATTAGGCAACGTATGTTTTTCGGTTCTATTTTTCCTAATGTTCTAATGTATTAATGTCTTTCTGCAGAGCTTACGTGCCCGCCTTTGCCAGAGATGCCAGACTCAATTATCGAGTACAAAGGCTCGCGAGGTTGGGACCACGGTTTCAAAGATGGCACCACAGCTAAGTATACGTGCCGTCAGGGCTACAAAAGTGTTGCAGTCATCGGCAGCGAAGAAAACAAATGCCGCAATGGAACCTGGACCGAACGTTCTCTAATATTTTGTGGTAAGCGGGTGCCTGTTGCGGTTGGAAGTCATTTTGAGTGGGAGAAAATTACATTATCAAGTTGAATTACCATTGACTGATGAAAGTATATTTTTGTAGACATAATGAGCTGCAGTAAACCACCGCTCATCGACAATGGCCTAGTCCGAGTCATCGACGGTGATCGGTACGAAGATAACCCCGAAAATTATCCCGTGGGAGTATCGATAATTTATTTGTGCGTCTTCGGTTATGCTCTCATGGGATCTTCCGACACTTTCAAGTGCAAGCCTGATGGGCATTGGTCACAACCTCAGTTTCCTACCTGCCAGAAGATATTTGAATGTGATTGTTCTTGGGAATTATTTGTTCGGAATAGGAGCAGATAGTGACTGCGCAACATTTGAACTGTAAAATTTTCTAGTTCCAGAACAAGGCAAGAAGTGCTCAGCACCTCCCGCAATTGATTCTGGATATTTGAAGGATCCGCAGGATGAGTACCCTTCCTTATCCCTAGTCAACTATGCCTGCAACGATAATTGGGAAATGTTAGGCCCAGATCAACTTCAGTGCATCGATGGGCAATGGATACCAGGTTCACCCACATGCCTACCTAGCCTACCTAAAGAGGTGCTAGGTAATTATACAAATTTGGCTGATTTTTCCACATTTATTTTACATTATTAATTTATTTTTTAGATTGTTGAAAAAAATTAAAATATATTGATGTAAAGTTAAGCTTTCATTGTATTTATGTGAGTATTTTGATGCATTTCTATTTTGGATAATATTTGTTATTGCCTTCAAATGCTCATCTTGACCAAAGTTCATCAACTCTACCAAATGTAAATTATGTCTCAAGAACTCTAGTTCTGTCCAGATTATATTTGCGAGCGCAAATAAACTTTGTACGATGAACCAAGTTAGCCACTCACAATGTGATTTACAATATCATTAACATTTTACTATCATATTTTGAATGCCTAACTTGGCTCATGGTTCATGGTTCAATGCCTTTGTTGTGTAGTACAGTGTTTTGCTCGTTTGTCACAGATGGAGTTGGGGACCTGCCAATGTGGAACCCAGGAAACTTTCCAGGCCCAAAACTGCCCCAGGAAACGTGGAACGCCGGAACGATATCATTCTTGACTGCGGGCTGCGTCGCAGTCTTCCTGTTTCTAGTCTTGGTGAGTGTTCTGATAGCGAAGAATCACAAATGCGGCAAGTGGCGTCACATTCAACTGCGACCTGCCGTAAGCAACACGGCGCTTCCTGGAGGTCTCCAAGGGCACCCCATGTGGCATGACCAAGACAGAGCCTCGCTAATCGCATTTGAAGATGGAGTTCAGGTAAAAATGCACATTTTTTTAATCGAGTCCGTTAATCGCACGACGTCTACATGCCTTTTCTCCCTATTGGTTTCTAAAGGTAGTCCTGCCATCGTACGAAGAAGCAACTAGGAACCAACTTCCCCCAGACTTCGTTCATAATGGCACCTCGTTGTTGCCCCGCCCTGGAGGAATTTCATCGAACAGGCATAATCGCTATGTTTTGCACCGCTCCAATGGCACACATGACCACAATAATGGGTAGGAGGTTGTCCGTAAATTACGTAATCCTACAGAAGGTGTTTGTATTAATGTTATCTTACTATTTTAGCATATATGATAGTAGAAAATAATACGAGGCTTATTAACCAAACATTTCATAAAAGTAAATGAGGTTTAGATTTAGTTAAGAGTATTTTCTTTCCCCAATTTTTACTCTTGCGGGGGTGCGACTTACTTTGAGTCAATACTGTTTTTGCTCTAGCTAGTAAGTAATAGTTGAACTCTGTTATGGAGAGATTTTGGGAATTACAAGCAAATGAATTCCGTAGATTTGGTTTTGGCGAATTGTAATGCAATCTTTCACAGCTCTGATGAGCGCACTTCCCAGATATGACCAATAAATTTTGGCACACACAGAATGCGAATTCGCAAAAATGTCGGTTTATTTTTCAGTTCCCTCACTCGCAGTATGAAATCAGAGTTCCGATTTTCCCCTGAGGTGCCCCGATTAACATATTTTCTCTCGCAATACACTACTAAATAAAGTACCAGATAGGCAATCTCCCCACTTAGCAACCAGGTGGGTTGCAATTTTCATATTAAGGTTCACTAATAGAACTTGCTGATATGTGGATAATTCAGTGCCAATTGCTGAAAAAACATTACAGTGCAGTGTTATATGTAAGGCGGATTTAGGCCTTCACAGATATAACAAGCAGATTGTGTCTGTCCCGTGACGCTCATTATAACCGAGTCCGACTGTACCCGAGATTTCCTTCACATGTGCAGATGTTCACATAATTTGCGTTTGTTTGGAACAAACCCCTAGGTGTTTAAAAGTCCTTGTGTTTTGGATTTAAAACAGGCTTACTGTATCTGAATTATATTAGATAAAAATGAGTACTGATTTTGATCTGGTTCATATCTTAGGAATGCTGGTGGGCCCGGCCGACAGCATGGATCGTCCCATGCAGCATATGGCCGTTCATCGTCGTTAGCAGACAGCTTGGGGTCTACCGATACGGTGACTCCCAGCGAAGTCTCAACAACCGTCACTGTAGATACGCTAAGCTCAACACAATCTCAAGCCATATCATCCACCAACTCAACTCGAGCATTCTGCGGCAGTTTGACTTCGTTTGGCACTGCTGGGTCTGGCTCAATCCTCAACATAGAAGGTAAGCAAAACCAGGTCTAGATGTCGACATTTGCCATCATTTTCTAACCTTCTGCATTTTCAAAGGTGTTCCGTTGCTCGAAGAATCTGAAAACGATAAGCTTCTCTCGTCGACAGAATTGCAAGTGCAACTGCAGAACAACGAGAAGCCCGCTTGAAAATCTCGCAGAAATGCCAAATTAAAAATTTCAGTATAGATATGTATTAAAGTATAACGCATTTCACGGTTAGAAATGTTTACGAGATTAATTTTAATAGTCATTTTTTAAACATAATGTGACTATAGCATAAGGACTAGAATGTTACTACCCATCTTGCGTATTATTTTTTGTATTGAGTGCATTTATAAAGTGGTCTTGCCACATTCTAAGCTTGTACTTTTCCAGAACAAATAATTGTCTGAATGCTCATCTTGTATAAAATGATAGAATTGCCAAATACCATTTCTCTAACTCTTTACGTGGTCCTAGTCTTATTTGAAATGAAAACAACACACATCACGTTCGTACACCACTTTCAAAGCTCGCAGTGAGCAGTAAAAGGTTTTCATTGTTTTGTTTTAAAATAATTCAATTGTCAAGAATATGTATGCTTAATTCGATTTTTTATAATTAATGAGCTTAAGCATTCAAACTCCGGTAATTTTTTTCAAAATATTATAGTCAGAAAGAAATGTTTGAATACAAGTTGTACAAATTTATCTCTCAAGAAATGTCTTAAATCGTTAAGCAAATATTGAAAACAAATTAATGTTTCAGTCAATTCTGTCTTACCATTATTATTTTTTTACAAATTTTGAGAGATTGGAGAGTGAAATTAAAGCTGTCATACACAATTTCTGGGAGAAAAAATGCCCATTATGCAAAAAAAAAGAAATATTTTCTTCAAATACGTGCTTCACTTACAACTGTACTAAATTCATTTTCCCCATGTTTATTTCATTTTTATAAATAAATTGAACATTTTCAATAAGCTCATGCACAAGCTGATTTGGCATTTAGTAGATCTGGCCCTAGAATTTGAAGAATATCCGGGCAACAACTTCTGATTTCATAAAGAGATGTCTTGAGATCCAGTGTGTATTTTAAATTAATTTGAATTTTACGAATATATGAAACATACGCGGAAGGATCCCAAGGTCAGTTTTCAAGGCAGTTTCCTAGTATAATTGAAACTAGTATGGCCAATAGGCGTGCGTAAACGGACGTAGGTAATCTGTAGTTAGTAGTTACCCTGACCTTGAATTAATTTGCCAAATTAACTCAGCGTTTTGCTTTTTCTCACGTAGGTCTTCAATGACCAACTGTGCAGATTAATTGCTTTAGTTTGAGGATCCCCATTTTGAAATCTAATTTGAATGTGACAATTGAATTGGCATCTTATCTAACACTGCTCAAGCTCTCCTCAACAAGGATTCTTTTGAATTAAAATGTATGCGAGTGAAAAATGTCAACAAGACAAAAATTGATAAAGACCCCCTACAAACACTGCATGATGTACAGTATAAAAAAAAATTAGCAAAGTATTTACTCGAGCAACTCACGGTCGTTTGTCATTAAAATTCATAACCACTGCCAAACAAGATAATGGCCTAGAAACCACTCGACCAAAACCAGAAAATTGGCATTTATTTTCGGTGATATCAAACAATCAGTCTTTGCAGGTGTCAAGATTCGTTTCGTACACACAGTATTGCAATCCTTTGCATCTTCAGCCCAACCCAAAAGGATTCCAACCTTATAATTATAATTGCTAAATTTATTTTTTCCTTGTAGAATTGATTGTCCACTAGGGTCCGGGTTATGTTTTATAATTTGAAAATATCCCGTTCACTTATAAGAAAAAGTAAATAAACTTGAAAAAATACTTAAGCGACCTTCATAAATAGGTGTTTTTAGTTTTTTCCACGTTTTTTTCAAATTTAATTTTTTTAAAATAAATTAACGAAATATTATCAAATTACAAAAAAAAAAAAAATTCATAAAAAAAGTAAATAAACTTGAAAAACACTTACGCGACCTTCAGAAATAGGTGTTTTTAGTTTTTTCCACGTTTTTTTCAATTTTTTTTTTTAAATAAATAAACGGAATATTTTCAAATTGCAAAAAAGAAATAACTCAAGACCCCAGTGGAGACCAATTTTAGTAATTATAACGTTATTTGAAGCAAACGTGTTCATGCATTGTCGGAATTATAATAATTGCTGTATTTTTACCATATTGATTGTCCACTAGGGTCTGCGTTTTTTTTTATAATTTGAAAATGCCATATTTATTTATATCCAAAAAAAAAAATTAAAAAAGAACGTCATGCAACCTCCGAA
>JAQIXS010004610.1:0-14604 GCA_034700785.1 Rossiulus vilnensis
GTTCGAATATTCGAACTCAAAATTTATTTTGGGTTTCGAATAAGCGAATGTTCGAATATTCGAAAAGCACAGCACTAATTCATTGCATAAAGAGAGAAAAACAGCTTAATCAGCGGACAAAGATGGTTGAGTGATCCATGGCACTCAATATGCCTGGTGACGTCACAGTCACAGCACGTGTCGTATACCCAGATAAATCAACTAAATTGATGCAACTGGCCATTTAAACGGGAAATTTAGAGCAGAATAAATTCCATTTATTTGCATTCCAAGGACAAACAAGAGGATTCCCTAAGCACTTCCGACATGACGGTTATCAGCAATCTGATGGGTTACTTGTCGGAAATCAGCATCGACAAAATGCCGGCCGATATTTTTGCCTCCAATCTGCCCTATTTGTTGGGTCAGGAAAATTTCGTGAATTGCCCAAGCGAAATCACGCCCAAAGAGTTGGTGGTCGAGCCCTGCCTGAGTTTGGACATGAGAACGTCCATCAGGAGGAAATTGGTCAACGTTTTCGGGTAAATTTGTCATGAGTCCCTGAGCCCACTATTCCTTCGAAAACAGTATTTTTTATAAACGTTTACTATTTTCTCTTTTTTGCAGATTGCCAGAAACATGGGGTGAAACGGAGGTGAGAAGCATGGGATGTTTAATAAGTACGCTGTTTCTAGAGAGCTTGCAAGCGATCAGAGATGTAAGAAATCGACTCTCAAACGAACGTTAGCACTTGCATTTACAGTTTGAGCTCAGTCATATAATATCTAGTTGGTTTCCTTTCTTAATTAAAAAGGAAGTTTTGCTAAGTGTAGCCAACGAGCTCAACCGATGTTGGAGCGATCATATATTGGAAAATTACAAAAATTTCGGTGTCTACAAGAGTCTTTGCCAAAGGGAACTGCTGAGTGGTTACATCATAATTGAAGACGCCAAAAAGCAGGTTGGTCAAACATTTGGAATGATTTTACAAGTTTGGCAAATTGAGTTTATAGACTTAGATGCTATCCATTCAAAACGTCCATCAAAAAGTAACTTTTTTACCCCAACCCCAACCATGGTCCAAATGATGTCAATTTCAATAGGAAAGGTTCAAAAACTGGTATCATTATGTACTTAATGTTTGTCGTACTATTTCAAATCCTATTTAGTCCTATTTATCAAATTGCTTGACGTGAAAGTTAAGTCCGACCGAAAAGAATGGCCACCATGCAAAATAATTATGCTTATTTGCTCCAAATACTTGTTATAATTGCTAAAATTAATTTCTCCCTAGTAGAATTGGTCATCCTATAATGTCTGCGTTTTTTATAGTTTGAAAATGTCCTGTTTATTTACAAAAAAATGTACATACCGAGGTCACATAACGATTTTCGTTTAAATTTTTTTTTACAAATAAACGGAACATTTTCAAAACATAAAAAATGAGAAATAATAAGAGAATTATTTTGTCTACTTAGCTGAAATTACGACTCAAGGAAGCCGCTATGCGTTCCGCTCAAACGACGTCTAAAATACGCAGGGGTATGTCGTAATTTTTTGTAAGAAATAGAAGTCGGATTTGTTGTTGTTTTACAAAATTCGCTTGGAATTCCAGCTGCCAGTAGCAATCCACTGACATGCCAGGCTATCCACAAGAGCGGGCTGAACATAATAGACGTCATTTCAACGGAGGAATTAGAAAGTCTGTCCACCGAAGAGCTGAAAGGCTGCTTGGAGACGCTGGGGAAATTCCCTATGTCTCGCGAGAATGCGGTTATTTTGTGGAGAAAAGTGAAACAAGTAAGAGCTCGTGTTTACTTTATTGATTTTGCTCGAGTATGCTCATCAATCAAATGGTCCTTGTAGGCTTACGAAAAGACAGCCTCCAGCATGGACAAAGATATGTTCACTCAAATGGGTTACATCGCCCAGGGAATGAACCTCACCGAAATCAGCAGTTTGCACTTGGACAGCCTCACCACCATAGCTACGTTTGGAACAAATCGAAATTTTAGTTTGGATCAGGTATTGGTGCAAGCGGTTGCCCTATGACACTGTTTTTATGGTGATCCTAATGGATATAATGTTCAATTTTCAGCTGAACGGTCTGGCAGTTCAAGTGAAGACCGATTACCAATCGGACGCCAGTCGCTATACGAAAGCGGACTTTTACACTTTTGGATTCATCGTTTGTGGCTTTGAACTCTCCGATATTCAAAAAATTTCGCCGTTCCTACTGACGTAATTATATAACGATATTTGCCCTGCAGTCATGCAAAAAATACACATTTTTGTTTAAAATACTTATTGTAATTGCTCGATTTATATTCCACAGTAGAGAATTGATCGTTCACTATGGTCGGAGTTATTTTGTATAACTGGAAAATGTCCCGTATATTTATAAAAATAGAAAATAAACTTAAAATAAAACCGTTCATCTCAACGATTTTGCGAAGATGGGCATTGGAGGTTGCATAACGGTTGTTTTTCAAGTTTATTTTTTTTGAAACGGAACATTTTCAAATTATAAAAAATATCTCAGACCCTAGTGGAAAAACAATTTTACACGGTAAAACTATGAACTTAGCAATTATAATGAGTATTTAAAGTGAAAATGAGTAATATTTTACATGGTGGTAGTTGGTTTAGGCTTTGTGCATCCCTCCCCAATTAAAAAAATGTTTCTTCTCTCAACAATTGGCACAAATTTTTTCGCAGGGAGATCAGCTTCGAAATGAGAGACCAGTTCTCCAAATGTCGACCGGAAACGAGGATTGAACTGGCCAAAAAAGCTGTTTCCGGTTATGGAAACCCAGCCAAATGGACACCGGCAATCGTGTCATCCCTAGGACCACTTATAGGTAAATGAAAATTCGGACAATGAATGCATATAAATTAATATTGCGATCTGCGATATTACGGAGTATCATCAAAACTTTAAGGATATTTCCGAACTTTCATTAGATCCACGTTAATCTTAATCCATTATTTTAGGTGGATTAAGTTTGGACGAATTAGTGTTGATCCCGGGTAGTAGTTTCGAAGAACTGCCACCGAGCAGCGTTACTACTATCCCATTAGAAGCCATAAAGGTAACTTTCCTAAACCCAACATTAGATTAAGGTGATAACATCAAGAGTTAGCGTTAGCGTGGTTTTTATTTATTTGTGCAGGTTTTAAGGCCACAGCAATTGGGCAACTGGAGTATCGAAGCGGTCATCTATTTGAGCCAAGATCAAATGAGCCAGTTAAGCCCGCAACAAATGGAAACCATCAACGAAATAAAGAGCTTAAGAAACGAGGGATCATCAATAGGTAAGACGAAGCCACGAGAAATTTAGAGCAATTTAACATTATCATACGGTATCGATATATTTATTTTCATTTTTCTAGTCGCCAATGTGATTTGGGTTTTATCTATCATCACGTCGTTAACGCTCTTATTTTAAAATAATTATGATGCATGTTTTATTAACAGCCTACATTTAATTTCATTTTAACCACAAAGACACCGCTGTACTGATGTTACCGCCTAATAAACCTGTTTTAATCTACGAAAAACGCCAAGTGCAATGCGTTTCTATCGTGTCATAATTATCAATTTGTATTGTAATTAAGTAAACTATACATGTACGTTCATTAATTCATGGAGGTCGTGGTGATTTAATGTAAACTCTGTTAATAAAGGCCATTATCAGCCAAATACCTCACGCATAGATATCACGCATTATTTATACAATATGTCATTGTACCTGTATACATGTATAATTGTACGAAAACATCTTTTGATATGCTTGTCAAATGAATAACATTTAAAAAATGCATTTTAATCTGAAACTTGAATATTTAACGCCTACAACAACTTTGTTCGTTAATGGGGAATTCCCATTTTAAGACCGGGGAAATTGATTTTATAAGTTGATAATGCTGTCACAAACGGTGATAAATGTCCTATATACAGGAGACAATGTGTAGTGAAATTTATTGAAAAGAAACGACACATTGAAATTCGAAAAAAATTCAAACATTAGTCACATCGCCATACATTATGAGCGATTTACGAGCTCGTATTTTCAAAAAAACTTTAGTTACGGCATTTTTGTTGTTGAGGTATTCACGCGAATTCGTATAAAAACTGAGCAGATTTTTAGTTCGGAATGGACATCAACGAAAATGCGTTTGACTACCTTTGCTCTTGCTATCGGCGTCGTTTGCTTGACGGCTCTTTTGGAGGCAAGTGTATTTAATACTTATTTAAGAACCCCAACCATTAGCTATTTCCTCCTTATAAGCTTTTGAAAAAAACTTACTTGCATGTTATTGGATATAAAACTATGTTTTAAGTCAACGAAATCTGGTCATATGTGACATATTTGAAAGCAGAACTTCAAGGACAATCTCGACATGCATATTTTTAAAATAGGAGAATAATTAAAAACTGATTTCAATTGCATTAACAAATTAGGAAATAGTTCAACATATTTCATCTGAAGCTACTCATCCACATAAAATATAAGTTGCAATATTTCAAGCAGCGAGATTAAGTGTTACGAAATAATAATTAGGGCAATAATTTAGACTGCAATTTACGTGTTATGCAAACGAACTCCATCTTTCTTTCGTTCAGTTTTCAAACAATAGCCCATTTTCTATGGCCTTTCCTGATCAGATCCATTTTATTAGAAATGGTCATTGATCATGGCAACATTAATTTAATATTTTACAGCAAGTTTGCTCCTGTAGTGGCGGTGTTTCAAGAACGTCCTCGCCCGATCCCAAAGAAAAACGTGGTTACGCAGACATTTTTTCCGATATGATGCGATTAAAACGTTTCAACAAAAGTGTTGTCGTATGGTCAAATGATCGAATTAAAAGAGGTTTCATCAGCCCTTTTAGGCGAACACGCACATCAGCATCTCCTAGCATTGTTATCGAAGAAGATGAGTCCACAAGTAACAACGTAACAGTCATCACAGAAACCTTGACTTCAACTTCTAGGACGGATGTGCCAAATTCGACTTCAACATTCCCATCTTATTCGACACCAAAAAATCCTTCAATTGCAAGAGCAACAACACCTCCCTCTACAAAAGCAACCTCTTCTTCAACAGCTACAAACCCCCCCTCCAAGACCTTAAACTCAAATCCACCACCAAATCTAACTACAGAAAAAGCAGTCTCTAAGAAGCCACCGGCTAGAAAACATTGGTTTCATAAACTATGGTCGTTTGTAACTTATTTACCCAAATATCTCCATGTCTTATTATAGCCATCTGGTAAAGAAGACATTGTCAATGTCAAAAACTGATTAAAATGCGTAAATAAGCACTCGGTATTGGATATTTCTTAACCATGAATTTACACGCATGTGCACATTAATAAAAAGTTATAATTGATTTCAGTTTTATTAGTAATTTATGGATTTAACAAGACCCTGCCTATTCTGGCCTCCAGGTGTTCTTTTTTCATATTTCATGCTTAATCAGCTCTTCATAGTTAAAATGCCGAAGTAAATTAACGCATACATTACGTGGAACATGACCTGCCATCAAGTTCAAAGTTCATTCCTTCTGGGTGACTATGAGGAAGTGAATTTCGCTTTGAAATTTGAACCAAAATGGCGGATCATTCAACATTGAAACCGCCTTAGTGTTTTTAATTTTAAACAAATGAAATATTCTACCAGGACACGTTTTGTACTAGAGTATGCGCCTTTTATTCTTTAAAACATTAGTCAGCAATGGCGATCAAGTTTAATATTAATTTAGTATAAGCCACAAAACTTAATTTCACGTTGATTCCAAAGAGGAAGGAGAATTGAAAATATTTTTGGCCTTATCTCCGAAACAACTACGAATTGAAGCATGCAATTAAAAAGAACAGAAAGCACTACTCACCATTGCTAATCTACACTGTGGCTTTGTTTATGCACTCGTAGATAGCCAATTCACAACAAAATAAAAACTTCGACTTCTTCTCTGAGCAACACCTGTTTTAATATTGAACAAACTTAAGACTGTAGGCCTACATGTACAGCCAGCAAGCAGCGCCTTCTAGAAGGAAATCTGTTCAACGCAACGCTGTGGACAACCGCAAAGAGTTGGAAAACTAAAGTTTGTAAGGCTCATTTTACAAATATTGTTTATTTTAGCTCCCAATTTTCCGAATTTTAAGCGATTGTTTTGCTGCATTTAGCTAGAAAACATGATGATATAGCGACTTTGATAAAGAGTAAGTCAAGTAAACAACACATAAAGTACATTAAAAGTTATTAGTTCACACGCATAAGTTAAATGTTCGCTAAATACATCTAAGGAAACTAAATTTATTATTTTTATCCATAAAAATGGGACAATTGTATTGCTTAATGCATCTAAGACTACGGCATCATTTATGGAAAATTTGAAATATCTTATATCTTAGCGCCCAAGTTAAGACATCATTTTTGATCGAAATGTCACTCCATAGCGCCCCTGCTAATAACTTGAGCAACCACCTGTTCCAGTTGCCGCTCGAGGCTTCCGGCAGCTGAGATACTTTATGGTTCAACCCCTTCGATATATTTTACGTCAAATTTATGTTCATTTTGGTGGGTCCATCGGGGTTAGTGGACTGCACTTTAGCGCGCTCACAGGTCCCTATGTTCCAAGAACTGGCCCAATTGAAGCCGCCCATTTATCAAAAAACAATTGACTGGGGCTGTTTAACAAACACAGGTGGGATGAGTAAAGTCAGGAAGTGCTTGTTATAGGAAATAAATTAGTCCGTCAGTGGACGAACACTCGATAATTAACTACCATACCAGCTACACTTGGCTAAATATTGATTTCCTCGTTACATGTTATTAAAAGGTGACATATCAGAATTGGGCAATTAACCCAGTAACTGAACGTTGATTAATCGCATTTGCCATTCAATGCATGCCTAATGAAAGCCATCAAAAGTAAATAAACTCAGGATATATATAGCGAAGCGCAACAGTCACAAAACACAACTCCAATCGAAGCTTTCATAGCAACTAATTCGCAGTATTTTCGAGTAGTTTTGTTCTCCAGTCAGAATCATGTCTGCCATTTCCTACCTGTTCATCGTCGCTTGTTTGGTAGCACTCGTTCTCGTCAGTTCGGTAAGTTTGCAATATCTTACTACATTTTGTGGACTGATGGTAGCTGTCCAATGTTAGTAGATTTGATTACAGATGAATTGCCGATCTTTAAGCCGATTTTAAGGCTGACTTAAAAGATGCAAATATCTCACACGTTTAATGGGAAGATTTGATAATAAAGGAAACTCTTCAGGGCAAATATAACCCCAGATGACCTTGGGCTTTGGAAAGAATCTGTTGTTGCCTCTACGGCAAATGTCTGAAGAGCTTCGTACATGTATGCCACCAACTGAAGTTTCGCCATGTTTATTTTTTTTTCTTACCGTATATTCTAAGGCCTCTGTAGTGCGTCCCAGTGAAGAAGACTCCGACTCCGATGTCCACAATTTGACCGAGAGACAGACCCAAGGCGTTAGGGAATGGGTTCGGACCATTGTCCAGTTCTTCATGCAGCTGATCAACGGCAAAGGCATAGAGAACTTCAAGGCCTTCATCGAATTTTTCTCCAAAGCCATCGTCGGCTTCAACACTGAGCGTAACACTGAGCGTAACAGAGTTTAAAAGCAAAAGTCTAATTTTTCAATTGCGCAAAAACATGTAATCATTACTAACGCGGTTTTTTGTACGTTTTAATAAAATCAAATTTTGGAAAAAAAAAGATTTCGCTTGGGATTCTCGTGTTCCACACGCTAATCTAGTTCACGAAACACTTCATGAATACCGTCTTCAAAGCGAGTTAGGCATGCATGCATGATAATTATATGTACTTAAGCTTTTACAGGTGAAGAAAAATACGTTAGCATTACTACATGAAATCCATTAACTAGCAAAACATCATTCTTTTTAATGTAAATTTACATTGATCAACTATACAAGAAAAAAATGATGCCTAAACACGTAACATCGCATCGTTTAAAAAAAAATAACCACACATACAAAATGAAACTAACTACCGTGATAACGACCATTAAAGTTAAGGAGAACTAAACAGATAATACAAAATAGCCTACACCCGATTAACGTCATAAATTTCATTAGTTTATATAGATTATGTATATTACTTACAAGTTTAATTTCGTCGAATTATTATTAACCGTGTAAGTTGTGTCGTTTGATTGAAGAGTAAACCCGTTCCGCTTCAGAAAGAAACTAAGTAGTGGAAGATTTAGGGGCCGTCCATAAATGAAGTGAATTTGCATGGATCTTTAACAACATTCCATTATCCTTTATATGAGTGACAATCATATTTGGACGACTCCTATTAAACCGTACTTTGATTAGCGAAATCGCCAATTGCATTAATCGGACTTTGGTTCAAAATTCCAGTTGAAAATAATATTGATTCAATAAAATTCGAGTCGTTTGGCAAAAAAATAGTTTTCGAGCGAGTATTTCCAAGCACAACCAGCGATTAAATCTTTAACGAGCGTTATTTATCCACAAGTTGTTTATAAAAAAAATATGATTTCAGATTGTCCCCTTAGACGGTAATTAAACCCTGTATACTTATTTGTTTCGCTAGAAAGGCATCAAATAACTGACTCCTATTTATTTATACAAGACGCGTATTGAAAATAGCCAGATGCACACTCCAAATCTAAATTATATAAATGCATAGTTATGGCAATTAACGCTAGTATGTATAGGCCTAATTTGTTAGAAAGCAACAGTTGATTTACTTATGGCCGGTTGCACCAAATTGTTAGTCATTGGATTGCCAACAGGCATTAACGACGATTAAATCTGACCAGAGCTTGGTGCAACCGGCCAATAGGAGACCGACAAACATGTCATAATACCTAGAGAGCGAGAATTAATTAATGGAATTAATTAGTTGATAGGATCGTTCAAATCCCATAGGGATGTCCATAAACTCCACTTAGTAAGCACAACTACTAGCGGATATACAAAAAGCTTTGATTGGAATTTACTAACCACGACTAGAATTGTGCATAGAAGGAGAGAGATATTCGGGTTCAGAAGTACTAAGGTAAATTTTACCGTTAGTATAAACAAAACTAAAAAACAGATTGGGACAGTTTTGTTTTCTGATCGATTAAACTTAACTCCCTGATAAATCCGTTTTCTTCACGGGCACTGAAGTTAACAGGGCCGTTAAGACCTCACTGTCTGGCGACTAAGTTTAACCAGAGATTGGTGCAAAGAATACTAAACCATAATGCTGGATTTGGAAAAACAAATAAGTGCAATTATTATAATAATACAAAAAAATAAGAAAAGGTGTTTAAATATTTATACATATACATGATAGATATATCACAGTTAAATGAGGGTGATGCACATTATGTCGAAGAGTGGTCTAGAGCCAAGAAGAAGTAGTGGACATTTACGACAATAAAATATGAAAGCAAAGTGATTTTGTTTACATCTGTTGCAATATGGCCGTCCACCAATATTCCACCATTTATTTTTCAGGGCAGGTAACATATACGGCCTCTTTTTTGGCAGACAGTGAAGTGCCTGGTTTGTGGTGAGCTACAGTGCAAGCTAAAGGTCTTTGCGATAGCCAACCTTTGTACTGGCGGACCAATTTGCTGAACTAAGAAGCATATTCAGGTCATTCGCCGCCCCTCACCCTTTATCAATAATATCTTATCTTATATACTCTCGTATTTTTTCGAACTTAAACCTAAGCGGGTTGACAGCTTAGCTGAGCTAAACGGATAACTGAAATCAAGAGCCGAATTTAGGCAAGAAGTAAAATAAGCTGGATCAATACATAATCCACGTACATTTTCGAGGCGAAAATCTGAGGAAATCTGGTGTGAGGACACACCACATTCGAGGTAAATGCAGTGCAGTGGGTCTCACATTCAAAAGGGGCCTCTCAAAACATTTTTGACGGTAAAGGTCGGCGATAGTGGCCTTCTTAAGGTTCATCAGCAAATTGTCTCAACCACCATTATTTCACAGCCTTTTGTCTCCATCAGCAATTACCAAATAGAGCTTCCACCAGAGACTCACCACGCCTACAATCAGGCACTGTAGTCAGAGCCTACACCCAAAAGAGTTGAAGGGTGCCTTCCTGATGCGTCCTGATGTGATTCCCCCATTTCTCACCAGAACCGCATTTTCGAGTACCAATGCTGTCCACTGCTTCTTCCTGCTCGTTTCGATGCTCGGATGACATAAATACGTGGACGATGAGGATGATTCACACTGGCCACAAGCCGCTGTTAGCAGAGGGCGGACGATCCGTCCTCGCTGGACTTGGGACTCGATGCACCCAGGAGGTCCTCGAACAAGTCCGCTGGCACTAGGTCCACCTCGCTTCCGCCTCCGTTCCTAGGGGCGGCGCTGGGCTCGCCTTTGGGGCCGACCGGAGGAATCGTCTGCCGCCTCTTGATGCCGTCGTAGATGCACACGATCTGATTCTTTCCGGGGTCCACGATGAGAACGTCCTCGGCCTCAACCAGCTCAGGTTTGCGGCACCACTCCTCACCCGACAGAGAGTCCTCCACCAGGGATCCGTCGTTGTCCACCAGCCCGGTCAGGTTCAGGCTGCTGAGAGTGTCCTCCCCATGGCTCTTGCCGTTGGCAGGACCTTCCGAAGAGTCGCTCAGACGGTCATTGTCCCTGAGGTCAGAGCTGCCCGTGGTCGCTGTCGACGCTCTCCCGCCACCTTCCTGTTCCAACAAGTCCTTGCCCAAGAGCTGATGGGACGAAGAGGGCGAGGACACCGAGGAGGACGAAGACGAAGACGATGATGCAGAAGAGGAAGATGGAGATGAGGACGTCGAAGAAAAGGACGAAGAGCTCGATGGGGACGATGGTAATCGGTTGTCCTCCATCCTCCCCGAAAAATCTTCCTCGCGCAAAGGCACTGACACCGGGACATCCGGTTTCTCGTCGCACTGGATCTCGTCGAAGAGCACGGCATCGTGGAGGTCCTCCAGAGTTCCGGACTGTTCCAGGGACCTACCGAAGGGCGTATCCACCACCGACTGGTAGGGAGGGGGGTAGGAGTCCGAGCCTTCCGTCCTGCCAGTGTTGCAGCAGTCGGGGGAGATCTCGGGCGTGACGATGATGACGTCCCCGCACGGCCCCAGGGTGGAAGTGGTCATGCTCAGAGAGGTGGCCACTCCGTCTCCAAAATCCAGCGTTGGGAACATGCCGAACGAGCGGTCGATGCTCCACTGGCTGCCCGGAAGGCTCAGACAATCCTTGGACGTGGAGTCGCACGAGTAAGCGCTCTTGGCCGGCGAAGGCTTGTCCAGCAGGGCGGGAGAGATAGTGCGCAGGTCGGCCACGGCCACCTTGTTCACGGGTTCCTCGGGAGACGCCTGACGGATGTTCACGTTGTTGGCGTCGTTGTAGGTGACCACGCACGAAGGCTGCAGGATGGCCTCGTGCAGGTCCGACTCCACGGAGGGCGTCAGGCACGTGGCGTTCTGTTCGAAGCTCAGCTCCGCGCCCAGAAGGCTGGGCGATCTAGGCGGCGATTCTGAATTGGAAAATGGATTATCATCGCCAATGGCTCGGTCTGCATGATTTGATACATGCGTTAGTGGGACTTAAGAAATCTTGGTTGGAGATCCGATTTACTACATATCTGGTCTGTGCGATCAAGTATATGGTGTTTCCCACTAACAGGCAAATCTGAATTAGGTGTGGCCACCTAATGAGCTTTCTCAGTAGTTGGTTGGTTGGTTGCGGGAGATCATTTAAGGCTGAGCCAGTGCTTCTTGGTGCCCACCATGATAAAAAACATTCTCACACATTTTCCCCCCCTAAAATAAGTGTTATAATTGCTAAATGGAATTTCCCCGTGTAGAAGTGATCGTCCACTAAGGCGTGTGTTATTTTTTATGATTTGAAAATGTCCCGTTTATTTATAAAAAAGAATAATATTGAAACAGAACCGTTACGCGGTTTAAACTTCTGAAGGGGTTTCATTACTTAATTTTAATGGATTTTACTACAAATTAAATAAACAAATTCTGATACCCTCTCTTCGGCCGTTTCATTGCCTAATGTTTTTCTAGTTTATTTAGCTTGTTTTTCAATCAATTGTACATGGAAAAATAAAGTTAGCAATTATAATAACTATTTAAAGCAAAAATGTGCGGGTCATGTTTGTTTGCATATCGGGAACCCAAGAAAGGCCTTCAAGGCTTGAAGCCATGGTCACCCAAATGCCTGGTTAGCTAACTTATGTCAATTTGACGCCAATTAGCAAACATTAACTGTACCAGACAGAGTTGCAAATACATTCACAAAACCAAAAAAACATTTTTTTTGTATAGAGGGTTGTCCCATTCGTTCAAAAAACTTACCTCGGTCATCGCTGTGGAAAGTAAAGTTGGCTGGCAAGGAGGACATTTTGAACACCGGCTTGTGAGGATACATCATGATTGGCTTGCTCTGCAACAAAAGTAGTGTAACATTTATCAGAAATGCATTTCATGTTTGTTACAATAAATGCTACTTGTACGTCGCCCTTGCCTGTTCGATGGCAGCGGCTTTGGCCACTCCAGCCAACACAGCAGCCGCTGCTTCCTCTTCAGCCGCAAGCTCCCTCTCCAGCTCCACTTCCATGTCGAAGTCATCTTCCATCTGTTTGTGGGATTCTTCGAGATGTTTCATCAAGACGGCCACGACCACGTTAACCAAGACGAATTGGGCCATGAGGACAAAAACCACGAAATACAAAGGAGCGATGATGGGCGACACGCAGCAGTTGGTTACGCACTCGGCCTTCTCGTCGCAATCCTCTCTCAAAGTGTCCTTCATTATGCCATTCCAGTTGTCTCCGGTGGCCACTCGGAAGAGCGTCAAGAAAGCCATGCCAAAATTTTGAAAATGAGCGTGTTCGCCCAAGCCTTGACAAGGACTGCGTTCATCGCATTCTGGAAGCGAAAGGAAAGTCAGTGGCATAGGTTCTAAACACGATTAGCGAAAGGTCTAACTTTAATTACCGAGCCTGCCGAAGAGTTCCACCCCCAAAGCCGCAAAAATGAAGAAAAGAAGAAAGAAGAGCAGACCCAAGTTGCCCACTTGAGGCAGGGCTTGCATCACTGTGTCCAGGAGGGCTCTGATGCCCTTTGCCATCTTCAACAGTTTGAGCACTGCAATTAAGAGAGGATTGGATTGAAACTGCCAGCCTGGTTCCTAGGTGCAAGCTTGCAAATCCGAGGTTTAGGAACTACTTTTCTGTGAGGAGTCCATTCTTTACCTCTAGCAATGCGAAGAACTCGCATCACTCGGATGATTGTGGGATTGATTGGCATCACTGCGGACTCCATCTTCTCCAGAATGATTCCCACCAGAGAAAGAATCACGATTGCAACGTCTAACTGATTCCACCTGCACAATTACCAGCGAATAAATATATAATGACCAATTAAGGAGCGGTTTGTACATCATGTTTGGCCAAACCATGCGCTGTTATTACACAAGCACAACATGTTTGCTTTCATTATTGGTACAATTGAAAAGCTCAAAGAATGTAAGATACCAACAATATAAGAAACTGACTCTGCCATTCCCAAAACAAGAGAATTTATTTTATTGACGTTTGCTAACTGTTTGCGGTTATAAATTAACATCAGTTTCTGTGAAAAACCACCATTTAGCCTGATCCAATTATTTGTTTTTAAAAAAATGAATACATTTAAAAAAAATGTTACGCGAACTTCGGAAACAGTGTCCCTGCAATTCAAGGAGACTTTCGATTTTTTTCTTTTCAAATTTGTTAATTTTTTATAAACAAACGGAACCTAATCAAATTATAAGAAATAGCTTACGTCCAATTATAATAATCATTTTAAGCAAAAAAAATGAGGGAGAAATTTTTTGCATGGGCATCCTTTTGGCTCAGCCTTAATACAAGCATAATGATTGTAATACTACAAATACAAGAAGTTGGATCGCCCATCCCCATTACATGAGAATTATTTTATGGAAGTCTGCAAATTGATTGCGGTTAGAAAATAATTCCAATTCTTGTGAAAAAACTTACGAAAAGCTATTCTCTGATGTTCCCTAGATTGTTTTTTTTTAATGTTTACTTACTTGTCATGGAAGTACCTCCCGATGCCCAGCGCCAACATTTTCATAGCAGATTCCAAAACGAACACGGCCGTGAAGAAATAATTGAAAATTTCCAAAGCATATACTAGTTCCTAAAGAAAGAAGAACTGCAAACTTTAAAAATCCTGTTGGTGTATTGGCTTGCATACAGTATACTTCTTCGATTAGTAAGACCAATGACCACCATTGACCGTAACAACGGTTGACAGCCGTGAAGTGAGTGTCAACTAGATATTAACCTAATCTAACGGAAATAATACCATACCGCTGGCATCATGTAGAATTCCATGGCCATGGTAACAACATTGAGTCCAATGACAGCCGCTATGGCCAAATCGAAGTACTTGCTTGTCACGATGTTGTGGATGAATAATCTCGGACGGGAATAATTGATGTAGTAGGGAGGATCCCTCATTTCTGGAAAAAATGAAGATGATAACATGACAATTTTTTGTCTGTCTTGTAAC
>JAQIXS010004611.1:0-14596 GCA_034700785.1 Rossiulus vilnensis
TGTGAGGGATTCTGGAATGGGATGCTGTGAGGGATTCTGGAATGGGATGCTGTGGGGGGTTCTGGAAGGAGATGATGCGAAGGTTCTGGAAGGAGATGCTTGAAGGTTCTGGAAGGAGGTGCTGTGAGGGATTCTGGAAAGAGATGCTGCATGGGTGGGATTTTGAAAGGACATACTGTGAGGATTTCTGGAAGGACATGCTGCAAGCGACTCGAGGGATTCCGGAAGGAGATGCTGCGATTGAGAAATTCCAGAATCTTGGTATTTTGCGAGCGAGGGGTTCTGGAAGGAAACGCCACAATCGAAGGAAGTGGATGGAGCGAGCTGGGTCGGGTTAGTTGTCTATCTGCAACTTGTGGTAATCTGACTTAACCGAACCTAGTCAGTTTTTCGAAAGGAAGTGCTCTAGCTGCAGAAACAGAAAATATAATTTTGTTTGGTTGAACTGCATTTACTATCACTCGTCAGACAACTATCTTAATGCAGTACGTACTAGAATCACACAAGTTACTTTTCCGAATCTTTCGATAAATGTGTAATTTCGTGCAATAGGAAAAGTACATTTTATGCTTGCCGTTTTGCAAAAAGATAAGAAAATAATGGTTCTTGTGTCAATCATCAGTGGACTGTCTTGGGCAAATACCTTAAGTACAATGCAAACGCCTTATAGCCAATTGCATGTATCCCTTTCAAATTAGATTTGTTGATTCGATGGCAAACACTTCTCAGAACCTGTTAAAATGAAACCTGGTGTTTCGCAATGAAACCTGGGTTTTACATCAAGCCTGTAGACAGCACGATATCTTTGCCCATTTGATGGTGAAATGGGGGATTAGCCAAGATCTACTTTAACGGGCGCGCGAGGCACCTGATTGGCCCTTCCCACCGGCCATCTGTGGCGCCATCTGTGGTGCCCTGCAGAAAAGCCATCAGGCTTATCCCCTGGAGCTGAGTTATTATCCGCCAATTAGAGGCCCAACAGCACGGAAAAGGGCGCGCAGTGTGTGCTGCAGCCATCCGTCCTGGTCTTATCAAGATGGTTGTCGTGAGAACAAGCTGCTTTCCAGGCCAGGCTTAGTTTTATTTGGCAACATATTTCGTGCGTCGATTACGAGCATTAATGGGATTTTAAGATTTGGAACAAATTAATCTGGGCTGTTGTAATGCGGCGCATTTAATGGCGCGACTTGTTCGGAAATGTTTTCTCTTTAGTGCATATTTAAAAGAGATCTGCAACTGCTTTTTCCCCCTTTGAGTGCAAGGAGATATAGCCGAGATGCTTATAAATACTGCATATAGATTACCATTTCTGGAATGAAAGATGCGCATCAACGTGCGTGCTGCCATCCGCTTATTCCTGGCTGGGAAACAGATCACGGCCCAATGTAGGGTGATTTGAATTCAATGCAGACGTCAGCAAAGGGACGTGTAAAGGGTGGCGGTGTGAAAAGTTCCTTCAAATAGCTCTCGTACTTTCTGGACAGCCTCAAAGGCATGTGGTGCAGTTTAGCATCATTGATTTGGCATGTTTTTTGCTGACAACAGGCGTTTGTTGAGTTGAATTGAAGTCACCCCATATATGCATTGCAATACATTCCTATGTCTGATTGCATGCCGAAAAAGTTTCAGTCTCATGCCAGGTAGTCTTTATTCTGGGAAGTAGCAGTTGTAGTAACGCCCATATACATTTGCAGTCGAACTAGGAAACGTGGGGTCTTATGGAACTTTCCCAGAATTAGTACTCAAAGAGGTACCCCACCCTGGAGAAAATATCACTATGTGATTCCTTACTGATGTCAATATGATTTAATACTATTATCAGTATATGTATATATGTATTCTTGTCATCAAGTGGCTGGTAACGAAGTACCTAACCTAAAGATTTCGGAGAAAACGAACCATTGGCTGTGCCTCCTTTATTATAATTGTACTATATATATGTGTGTATTTACTGGTGTTTGGGACTGCTGATATTAGTGTGCTTAGTGATATTAGTATTGTAGTTGTTTTTTGAGACTACTAATAGCAGTATGGTTAGTGATATCACTGCCTTTTTACTAAAATTTTCCATTCCAATGGCCGATGGCATGCCAGAAATGTTCAATTATCATTCCCAGTAGTCTTTATTCTGAGAAGTAGCAGTTTTAGTAACACCCATGTACATTTACAGTCCAGCCTGGATAAGTGGGGTCTTATGGAACTCTTCCAAAGACGTGTCCCACCCTGCAGAAAAGATCAGTATGTGATTCCTTACTGATATCTGTATGATTCTATGCTGATATCAGTATATATACTGGTTTTTGGGATTACTAATATCAGTATGGTTAGCGCTATCACTGCCTTTTTTCTAATATCAGTGTATTTGTACTGTGCTGATTACATTGATCTTTCCACCAAAGCAGCTACCCAAGTTAGCACTCATAACATCCGAGGGTACTCTGAGTACCCTCGGATGTTTTAAGAACCGTACTCAGTACCATTTATTGTTTTCTTTTTCTAAAAAAAAATACAAGTGCTGTTCAGTAAAATCCATAAAATTCATGTACAGTTATAGTTAAGAAACAAAAGTTAAAAAACACTAATGCACATGCAATGTAAACTTTGATTACAAAATAACTAGTTCAGTGGAAGAAATCCATCAATTTTAATTCTTTCGCACATGCGAAGTTTAGTCCCAATTATAGAAGTAAAATCGCTTATGCTTGCCATTTATACGGAAAGAAGCAAACGCAAATTATTCTACTCAAAGAAGTGAAAATATTTCTCAGATACACGGGATTTCTGGTAAAAAATGCTCATACTGAGATGTGCATTATACCAGTTATAGAGGTTGCCCACGTACCTGGGGTCCAGTTATTGTTTTGCAATTGTTTTGCAATTTCCCAACATATATGGGTATACCTTGAAAAAGTAGTTTTTATTTGAAAACGTTCTAAGAGCTCGAATTTCGTTCAAATAGTTTCGGCAAGCTGGTCTCGATGTGTTGCACAGTTCTTTTATCGCAACAAATGCTGCCTTTTAATAGAAATTTGAACTTCCTGGCTCTCTTTCTTCCAAAAAGTCAATATTTCTTGCTGGAAGTCTGATTGTAATTCGCAATTTCACAAAGGCGTTTTGCAGAAAACAAGCAAATGATCTATAAAAACAGTCATTGCCATGCTTTAATAATGCTTAATAATGTGTTGGATCATGGTAGTGTCGCTCAGCAGAACACAGGCTTATTTCTTTAAATTTGCAATGGGACTAATTTAGTATTTTGTGAAAGTTTTTTTCTGTAAACAGTTTTTAAATCATTGCGGGTCTGTAAGAAAACACTTTCCAAAGAATTCAACAATGAGCATATGCGTATTTCGTTATTATGTAAAAACTACCTTAAAGATTTGTTGGATTTGGTTAACGACTACCAATCACAACCCTTAAGTAGTTGCCATGTGGCCTGTCTAATTGGCTCGTTGCTTTGAATATGCTGATAACTGAAATCCAATTCCACTTAGATAATGGCGTTTGCATTACATTTGTTTCGAGGTTTTCTGAGAGCCATTACGGAGGTCTTCGGGGGCTTTTTTTCTGTTTCTACGCAGATTTGGGTGGTGGTTGTGCTAGAGCGACTAATGGAAATTCCCAGACTGACACTTTGTGTACTTTCTAAATGGTACTTTAGCATTTTGAAAAATGAAGCTCCGTGTTTTCACGCCCTTTGTTTTCCTCATTTGGAGGCTGGTTGAAATGCCGCTGTCTGGTTGTGTTGGCTGACGAAAAAATTGTCTAGTTTCAGAGGCTATGCATGATAAGTAGACCAATCTATAAAGACATCCCAAGCAGCTAATGTTAAGTCAGGACATTGCAGAAAAGGATGACAGACACTACTCTTTTGGACATTCACTGGCAGGAATTATATGGACAAGCTATGCTCTTTAGCAGTCACTATCTGGATTTTGCACACATCATACAGCATATGGACATACAAGTTAGACAAAAAATTCGCAACAATGTATCATATGTCTTTCTTTCTTTCTTGTTAAAATTGTATTTATTTAAAAAAATATTACGTTCGATAGAGAGAATTGAGCAGGAAACACATTGGACTTATTAGAAAATCTAATATTATCAAATTGATATACAGGTTATATAACTTTTTCATTGCAACGTCGTAATTCGAGGAGATTCACAGCAAATTCACAGGAACTTCACAGCACTTAAAGTGCTGTGAAGTTTTAAATCATTACGACAGTTTAAATTCAAAAGTAATGCAAAGTGCAGTTACTCTTCTTTTAATGCTAATGCTGACTTGTTTTCAGCTCTTAAATTCACTTATTAAATAAAACAAGTTTAGACTGTAATAGTTTTCATATATGGCCAAGTATGCAGTAATGGCTTTATGCATGTATGTGGCTATGTAAGTAGCCATTTATGGCTTTATCATAAGTTGCAGCGTATATGGTCCATGATAGTCAGTTATTGCAAATACACGTGTTATTAATCTTTCTTATTTAAACGTTTCCACCCAAGACGTAACTGCAATGCTTATTTTTTCTTTTTTTTTTTTTGTCCATTTTTCAGAACTACCAGCTATACACTTTTCAAACAAAAAGTACATTTAAGTGGCTTATCCAAAATAGTTATGGGTCTTGATCCTCCCTGTGTAATGACACCTCCTGGCTTTTACTTCACAACCATCTCAGATCTGCTTTCTATCCTTTAATTTATGATCCTTTGATCGACAAATTGGTTTCTTGGTTCTTCCTGTGGAAGCGATGCCTTGGACTTCCTTCCATCAAGCTTTCAACGACTTGATCCACTCTCGGGTTGGCGTTCAGAGAAATTAATAAACGCATCAAAGGCCCACTCAGCTTCTCGGTAAAGACGATTTGGGAATAAATATTGTCAACTTTTCCGCCAGGCAAGCCAATTCTTCTTTTCTGCCGGTTTTTTATCCTCCACTGCCATCTTCTCGTCTGTTTTCTAATATGCCCGAAATGGAATGCGCCAGTTGTTGTCGCCCGTAAGCTCCGCATTGTGCCGGCCAACAAAGGGCTTCCAGAGTGGCGCAAATTAAATTCATGGCGGTGGAAAAAAATGACGTGGCGTCCCGGGGAAGGGGATTTTCCCTGCCGCCCCAGAATTCATCAGCGGGCTTTCAATGGCCCGGAATTCCTCGAGGAGCGTCTGCTCCTCCGGAATGCCTGCCGCGAGGGCCTAGGAAGAGCGAAGAGGACTCGGTCCTGATGCAGCCGGCTGGGATTTTCCCTCAAAAAAGCAATTAGGCGCCGGTTAGCGTCGACGGTGCTCAGGAATGCTCGGTTTTTAATTAGGGCGGATCTGGGGGATGCATGTTGTGACGAAGCTTCTGGCAGCAACTGGTGGATTGTGCATCTTGGGCGAAGGAGACCGTACCCTGGTGCAAAGATCGGTACAATTATACTGACATTTGTAAAAAATCTAGTTATATCACTAACTATACTGATATTAGGAGGCAAGTTGTGCTGGCTTCCTTGCTGAGTGGGTGTGAGCATGTGCTCCGCATGCCACATAACTCAATCAAGTTTAGTAAACTTGAGTAAAGAATACAATAAAGAAGAAAAAGAATCATGGCTCCAAGGGGAACTACCCCTTCTGGCCAATATTACAATCTTTATATAATGTTCATGGAAATCTAGGATAGTTAAGATTTTTCCATAATTATACAGCTTCAAGTATGGTTATGAGTGTGATAGGAAAATGTCAATGGAGTTATTGATTTGATGAAAAATAAGTAAATAAATAATTAGAAGAATACAATATATTGTTAATGATCTAAGGTACTTTAAAGCGTTATTCTCCAGCATAAATGAACCCCCTCCTCTAGGTTACTTACCGACTTGTATTAAACTTTGCCAAGTTGACGTTTAAGCCACATGAAGCAGATAATCTTACAGAGTAGATTGGAATACATGTCCATGTTTCTAAGAGCGGATTTTCATACATGTTATATTGCTTAGAATCTATCCCACTCTCTCTTTAACACATCGTCCTTACTTTGGTTTATGAACTCTAGTAAAGGCCAACACTAAGGTGCCCTTTGTTAGGGCTGGGTTCCTACCACATCTATGTAACACCCATCTTAGCATTTATGCCTCTTAACTTATGATATTTATACGTTTCTGTTGTATGCCTCCACTACTTATAATTTATTATATTTACGATACCACGTTATCATTGTTTTTGTTATGCTATATTGTCTACTATTTTGTTAATGGCTTTTTGTATTTCACTGCTAGATTCTTTTATTTGCAATAATGGGCTCGTATGGTTGCAATCCTTAAATAGTCATATGTTTGTTGTTGTTGAGTAACTTCTGGAGAATCTTATTCCAGTAGTTTTAATAAGGGTGTGTCATGTTTATGTCCGAGATCATGAAAGATTGCTGGTGCATCAACGTTGGATAAGTTATTATGAGGCTAACCTAAAATGTCAAACATCTGCTTTGAAGCATGACAAAGTTTGTTGTAATTTAAGCGAAAATGGCACTGCAGGTGTAAAGAATTGGTGGTTTTCTTAGCGGTGGATAATTTAGAAGCAGGATTGATCATAAGCATTGTGGTAGGAGAATCGGAGGCTCAATATTTTGCTCGTGTAAGTAAAACGTCTAATAGCAGTTTGTTCCATCGACTATTTAACGTTGCATCTTGGGTAAAGCCCTGGAGAAAAGGTCAGTATGTAAATGATATTAGTATGATTTTATAGGCCGACTGATACCAGTATAACCTTAGTGATATCATTGGGATTCTGTACTGACATCAATATGGTTATATACTGATATCGGTATGATTTTATTGACCTACTGATACCAGTATAACCTTAGTGATATCAGCATGATTCTATACTGATATCACTAAATATACATACTGGTTTTTGTTACTGATGATATCAGTATGGTGAGTGATTATACTGATCTTTCCACTAGGGTGGAGACCATGCTCCAGATGTGGGTACTGAGTATGGACCCTGACCTAGCATGGCATGCATGACCCACGCAGAAAAAAAATATCAAGTTAACATGATATGCATGCTAGATGTGGGTGTTAGAAAAAATCTGAGCATTTCCTAGTTGTTTCTAGAAGTCTCAGGTGGTGTTCTGTTGAATCTAGAAATGTGAGCCATCTCCAAGGGGCATCGTTTCATTAATACAAAAGACAACAGACTATCATTTAGTCATTAGCATGCAGGAATGAACAAGTTTGTCCTCCGAGTTAAACAGCTCTAAGCAGCCATTTTGGATTCTCACAGAATGACAGAACAAACCGGTTGTTCTTGACAAACATGGCCATTTAGATGTGGGAAACTGTTATTATCATGCACCAAGCATTAGCGCCATATTTTCAAACTTTTAAAAGATAGTTTTGCTTTCAGAAAAACCAATGCTTGCCTGCTTTGCCATTGCATTATTGCATGCTTGCTTTGTATTCCAAGAAATGTTTTTATTCCCTTGTTTTGAAAAATGTGGGCGATGTGTCATCGCCCACTTGTAAAATGCATGCCGTTTGAAGATTTGATTTGGAGTTTTCATAAAATAAGCAAATAATCCGGGAAAATGGTACGCAACATAAATCCGATTTTTATTTATTTTTAACTTCAGGGTAGAGTAGACGAGGGAAACTACAAATGCAATTTGACTTAATGTCGTTTTTCTTATTTTTTTTTGTGCGCATCAAGTGCGGTTTTCCTAGGCATCCTAAAGTACATTTCTGTTTGCCTTTGCTTCCTGCACCTAAATAATATTTTCAGCAGCAATTCAAATGTGACTTGTTCGAATGCAAATGTTTGTTTCTGCGTCTTATTAACAATTACATTCAACGTATGTCACTCCATTAATGTTGACATTTCGGAAAATAGTGACATTCCAGCGGCTTTTCTAGAACCATTCCAGCATGACATCTTTGTTAGACCATTTAAAAATATTGATTTAGTGAAAGATACCTTGACGATATCAAAGACCTGAGGTTTTATCACAAGCCGAATGCAATCTAAGAAACAATCTATGGTATTTGATTACTTCCCTAAGTGCAAGCGTTTTTATTTCTTAAGCGTTTCTTTTATAAACAACATTTACAAGTTGATTTTGTACAGAAATACGTGATCTCAGGTTTAAACTTTTTTACCTGCACTATTTTTTACACGCACGTTTTCTCGAACGCGATATAACGAATTAGTTCGTTATATCGAGGCTCGACTTCATTAGGCCGGGGTTTTTTGTGCGCCATAGGCAAGCTCTCACCGGTAATCCCGGGACTTAGGCGCTTTGCATGGCATGCGTCTTGAGACGCTGCAAATTAAAACCACGACTGGATTCAATTAAGTTGGCAGCGAACGGAAATATGCCATTTGTTTAAATTAATCGACGTTTTTTCCCTCTTGTCGTTTGGAAATCCAGCCGCTCACGGCCTTTTTAATTCTGTCGCAAATTTCTGATGCAATTAGGGGCACGCGAGCAGCGTCCCCGACTCTGCGAAATTTGAATTTGATATTTTTATTGGAATGAGAGTTGCGTGGGAGTGCGGAATACCAATTGGCATTGTGCAAATTGGAGTAATTATGCGGCATGCCGATGAGCACGCGGATGAATGAATGCTGCCGATGAGGAGTAATTCAATGCCAGGCTTGTTTTTCTGGAGGAACCGCATATTTACCGAGGCTTCGGTTTGCCGATGTGGGTGTAAGTTGGTTGAATTAAACTGGGTAATTCTATTTCTTGGTTTTTGGGAGTATGTTGGAGCTGCTTTTAGTAGTTTTTAAAGGTTGATTTTCAAGGTGCTGAAGGATGAGCAGTGAGTTTTCATATGCTTTTAGTATGCTTGTTTGACACTGTAATATGCCGTACTGTATGTTAAGATTTCCTCTGTGATTATGGCGTCTTTGCAATCAAACTAACCAATTCTGTCAGGATGTAAACTTCGATTTACAAGGACCCATGGCAAACGAGGTGCCCTGGTGGAAAGATCAGTGCGGACGGTATCAGTACAAATACATGCATGCGGATATGTGGGGATATTAGTAAAACGTGTAGTGATATGGCTAAGCAGCTGATATCAGTAGTCCAAAAAAACACTGTCAATATTTATTGTGATATCACTGATGTTATCATAGTGATAACATTAAGCATACTGATATCAGTATTCCAAAACAACAACACTGTTAATATTTGTGATATCACTAATGTTATCATAGTGATGTCACTAAGCATACCGATATCAGTAGTTTAAAAATTCACTGTCACTATATAGTGATATCACTATAATTATCGTAGATTCGCTAAGCATGCTGATGTCTGTAGTCTAAAAAAGTAAACTGATAGTCTGCAAGTTTTCAAACATTAGAAAAAACGTTTTTTCCACTTGCATGACCAGTGCATGCACACCCTGGTGAAAAGATCAGTATATAATTCTATACTGATATCAATATACTTAGTAAAATTTACTTTAATTCTATAGTGATATCACTATACAATATACATGTGTGTGTGTGTATATATATATAAACCACTGTCTCTGTGTATATTGATAGCACTATAAACTTATCATAATTTCACTAGTATAATTGCGAGCAAAAAGTATTCAAAATAAAAGTTAGTAAATATGTCTCTAGCAGGATAAAATATTCGTGAAATGCAATGGGGTATTTCCTAAATTGCTCAACGATTAAACCGAGATCCTAAACATTGACGATCTTAAGGCTTGTTTATGACTTTTATAAGTCATTGACTAACTAATTTTCAATTTAAGGCCGTTTTTTCTTCTTTTAAACTGATGTTTAACAGTTGTTAGCATAATGAAAACGAAATTGGTTTTGAACCTAGGGCATGGAGTTTAGTACACTGCTCTGGAGGTTTCCTCGATTGTAAATCAAGCGCCGGAAAATTAATGATCCTAAGGCTGATTTACTACTTTCCAAAGACTTTCATGAATAAGTTGCAGTTAAGGATTTTTAGTGACTGTAATAGATATATATTTAGACCCTCCATGTTCGATCTTTCAGTGTTTACCAAGTTTTATTTTTATTATGCACTATGTATCCTAGAGCTTATTTTTCTGATTTGAAAAATTCCCCTTCTGGTTGTCTGGTTTTTTAGATTATTTCGCTCTCATTAATTATGTTATATTGCTGTTTTTAGAAGGTTGATCCAATAATTCCGGTTTGCCCTTATTGCTTGCAATTTCTTTTGATCACAAGCACATTTTGCTACCGATACATTTCTGTTCAATTCCGTATTTTTCTATGAGGTTTCTCTAAAATATGTTTTAATTTCTCATATTTGACAATTTTAATTAAAAATTTCTTACATATTCTTAGATTCTTCCCTTTGTTGGCTTTTTTTCCGGTTTGTTATCTTTTTCTATAATATTTTTCTGGATCCTCATCAAATGCTCTCTAATTCTTTAGAATAACTTTCCTTTATTATGCTTTTCGAAATTATTTTGTTTATATCCTAGGGGCATTCCTACTACTGTTTTCTTAAAATACGGATGGCGGTGTTTTCTTGATTTTAGATTTCTCTAGATATGTTTTTATTTCATTTTGATCTCAAACGTGTGCTTGAGAATACCTGAGAGTAGAAAGCTATAGCACCAATCATGTTGTTCCTTTTAACTGAGAGCACTCTCAGCCATGCCAAATAAGTTGAAATTCCAGAACTTGCTCCGAGACACGAATGGATCCGTCCATTTGAGAACTGCGTACAATCAGTGGTGCCAACTCTCGAGAGGCTACTACTGCTCTCACGCATCAAATTGTCACCCGGCATTATTCCTACGTAATAATTCTCTATCCTCTCGTTATCTAGTGACGTCCGAAAATTTCAAATTCTGATCAGATCTCTTGATGAAAAAGCTCTTGCAAGTATCAACTCTCAATAGGCGAGTATTACTCTCAATTCACAAGCGGCCCTTGATAATTCTTAGTTTTAGCTCTTATTTTCTGAAGACGTCCAAAAATTCCAAACTGTGATCAGATCAATAGATGGTAAACAAATTTAAGTCTTAACTCTCGAGAGGCTACTATCGCGCTCACCGCTGAAATGGGCAACCAGCATTATCCTGCATAATAATTATGTTGTATCTCATTTTCCTGAATGTAAAATATGCAAGTATTAACTCTAGAGAGGATCTTACTATCGCCCCCACCTCTCAAAATGTTCTATATAAAATGTGATATAACATAATTATTATGTAGGATGATGCTGGGTGTCCATTTGAGAGGTGGGAGCGATAGTAAGATCCTCTCGAGAGTTGATGCTTGCATATTTTACATCTAGGGTCATTATCGCTCCCACCTCTCAAATGGACACCCAGCATTATCCTACATAATAATTATGCTCAATATCATTTTCTGATGACAATAGATGTAAAATATGCAACCATCAACTCTCGAGAAGAGCCTGCTATCGCTCTCACCTCTCAAATAGGCACCCGGCATTATTCCCAGTTTTCTCCAACATTTTCTGATGACGTCCAAAACTACCACATTCGGATCAGATCCTTGATGGCAAAACTTGTGTAGCTCCCAAAATTCCATCATTTCTCCTTCCGTGCGGCCGTTTTATGGCGCTGGCAGATCCATAAATCAATCGTCGATTTTGCTTCATTTTCCACGACCAGACTTCAGATAATCTTTCATTTTTTTTGCTTTTTATCTCTCTTTTATTGCAGCACAAGCGCCTGCGCTCCCCATAACTACCAATCCCGAACTCCCATGCCATGTAATTTTCTGGAAAGGCCAGAAGAAAGGAGAAGGGAAAAAAACCCAAACTTGGCTGTTATTTCACGTAATTACTCAATGTGCGTCAATAACGACCAATGCGGCTGACCAACAAATAAGTCCGAAGAAGGTATGCGAAGGGCAAAACTGAATTTGGCCATTAGCTTCCGTTTGTTTAATATCGTTGCAACAGCTTTTTGGACGGTAATCCAATTAAGCCCTGGGAGGGTCGATGTGCGAGTCCATGGGTGCGTGGGGCACCCGAGCAGGTACATGTACAGTGCCCATTGTTTGTATAATTGACCCGAAACATATCACGGGTGTTTGGGCTCGTTCGGTCAAGCCGGAAATCGATTTAAGCGCTCTGGATGGCTGCATGGCAAAGGTCAATTAACGTTTTGTTTTTCTGCTAAATTGCGGACGGAGATTTGGTGGAATGCAAGCCGCAGTTAATCGCTGGTATGGTATGTGATTTGCGGTGGTCATCAGAAGTAGTGGTCAAGTCTGATTTGGACTTCTTTTAACCTTACTGCATGCTTTTTAATTTTTTATCCCCTTGGTTTTAGCCTTACCTTGTCAAGTTTTCTGTTTTGGTTACTTCCCTGGAGAAAAGATCAGTGTGAATTAATAATTATACCAGTATGATTTTGTACTGCTATCAGCGTTTTTGGGACTGCTGATATTAGTATTAGTCTTCCCCTTGAATCCTTCGTGAACACTTGCAGGATTTCAAAAAATACCAATTCTCTTTGTACGCAATGGAGAAAAGATCAGCTTGTGATTCTCTGCTAATGTCAGTGTGATTCTATACTGCTATCAGTATAACCTTAGTGATGTTTTTTGGGACCACTAATATCGGTATGGTTAGTGATATCACTACATTTTTTACTGATGTCAGGATATGTGTACTGATTATACTGATCTTGCTAACGGCCATTTTTCCTTCTTTGTGGCTTCAAATGCGTGTTGTGTGGCGTTCTCTTTGCTAGAACTCCAGGAAGGATAATCCATCAGTTGAACATTTCTGATTGGTTTTGGCTCGGTATATTCTTTTGTTAATCTAACTATAGCAACTATGCGTTTTCACCGCGCAATGTATTTGTAACGCGATGTTTACATCAGTGACGTTCAGACCACGACGCTTCCTTCTACGACGTCTAAGCCGCGATCAAAATGTCGGCGATCATGATCTCAACACATTAAGGTTAAGGGTACTTGCCCTTTATGCCATGGCCCTAGGTACCATTCCTGTCAACTTTCCCGATTTCAGAGTAGCCTACTTTGCGAAGTCAATATCAGTGATGTCACGCAATTTAAATGTACCATCATTACAGGTTTCTGCAAAGATGTCCGCCCTATTGTATCTTCCAACATGGCTGCATGTTGATGCGATGTGATGTTAAACAGGCAAATTCCGAGGGTTCGTGTTTTATGAATACATGCACCCCAAGGTACAAATGTGAAATGGTACAAACACTAATGCAGATAATATCCTTAGGTGCACATGTTGTGGGTACATCTGCTGTTTGCATATGTTGAAATGCTGTGCATACACCCTTAAGGTTCAGCATTTGAAGCTTTTCTGTTTACAGTGTATGTTACACTAACAGATTAGAGCATTAGGAATCCAATCCTTATAAGAAAAAAATGTAATTCGACATGCAGTAAATATATTTGGCGGGTTCCTTCATTTTCGACTTCAAAAAAGCCTATCTTCTACTCCTTTTTAGGAAATCTCTCCCTGGCAACAAAAACGTAACAATGAGATGTGCAGAAGGACTGAAGTTGACTTCTCATGTTTGTTATTCCTAGTAACTTGAACTAGAGGGTAATGGAATTTGTAATTATTCGCTGTGCAGATGTGTGCTTCTCCAGGAGAATCTTGGAATCACCAAAAAAATCGTTTAATTTGAATTCATTTCACCAAAAAAAGTGAAATTTGAGTAGGGAGAAATATTTATGATTCGTAATGCTCATTTTTCTTCGAAATCGAGGCTCTGTATAAACGTTTGCTAGTTAGAACTTCATCTTTTATGCCATTATGATTGAACTCTTTGGTAGTGCAAATAAGCTGGCTCCTACGTAGGATTCCTGAGGAAAACAAATCCCAACGAAGTAAAATTGTGGTATAATATCTGCTGTTCAATATTGACTCAAATAAAAAGTAAATACTTTTGAAACAATTGGCAAGCTATACTATATTTAATTTTCCTAATAAAGATAGTTTTCTGTGAGATTTTTTTCTCAAGAGTAAACTAAATGGAACATCGTCCCTTATTATTTTTATGAATTCCATAAAACTATCTGATGATTAAATGTTCAAGTTATTCCAACAGGTACAGGTTAATGTCATAGGTTGCAGGTCCTCCTTGTAGCCAATGGACTTGAAGAAAGGTTTTCAATTAAAGTATGGCAGTGGTGTGTTCTAAAAAGTCAGTATATGCCATTTTTGTTCCGGTTATTTTCGCCGAATAAACAAATACTTTTGTTTGGATGCAGCATTTTTTTTCCAGAAGGCGTGGGCCGTGGGACATTTGCATGGCATGTGTCAAACCAGAGTTTCCATCAAGCTTTCAAAATTGCATGTTCCAAAATAGCTGTGCGGTTGGCATAGCTGGCTCGGACCCAACTACTAACCCGGATGAGCTATTCAGCTGTGAATGTGAAACTGGCTGAAAATAAGTCAAGTGCTTGTCCTTCGTTCGACCGACCTCAAAATCTGCTGGTGAGGCAATCTGAGCCGAGCTTGGAGTGCCTGCCATAGAGGGCAGCACCGGTTTCATTTGGTCTGAAATATTTGCATTTAACAAAGCTAAGCAGTTTCTTTAGGCTGTTATGGTGTGCCTATGGGGCAAATTGTTTAAGC
>JAQIXS010004612.1:0-14592 GCA_034700785.1 Rossiulus vilnensis
TTTTCTTGGCCTCCGCATCTTCGGCTTGAGTTTTCTTGGCCTCCGCATCTTCGGCTTGAGTTTTCTTGGCCTCCGCATCTTCGGCTTGAGTTTTCTTGGCCTCCGCAGCTTCGGCTTCAGTTTCCTGATCTTCAGTGACAGCAGTCTCTTTTGGTTTAACCTTTCCAGCTGTCTGAACTTTAAGATGTGCAGTTTCTTTATATTTTACTTCTTCGGCTTTTTGAACTCCATGGATTGCAGTTTCTTTTGATTTTACTTTTTTTGCACTTTCAACTCCATGGTCTGCAGTTGCTTTACGTTTAACTTCTTCAGCTTTTTGAGCTTCAGAAGTGAAAGTTTTTGTAGTTTCTTTTGGTTTCTCTACTTCGGCTTTCTGAACGCCTGATGCTGCAGTTTCTGTTGGTTTATTTTCTTCAGCTTTCTCAACTTCAGAACATACTGTTTCTTTTGCCTTTTCTTCGGCTTTTTGAATTCCAGTGGCTGCAGTTACCTTTAGTTTTACTTCCTCAGCTTTTTGGATGCCAGAGGCTGCAGTTTGTTTTGTTTCCACTTCTTCAGCTTTAACTTTGGCTTTAACTTTACCCTCATGCGAGGCTGGAAATCTCTTAGATTGCTCAATTCTTCCCTTTGTGGTAGCAGAAGTCTTACTGGGAGGTACAGCGCCTCTTTGTCCCTTTTCAGAAGCTGGGGATTCCTTCGGCTGCAGAGTCTTTAATTGTCTCTTCTCAGAAACTGGAGATTCCTTCGGCTGCACGGTTTTTAGTTGTCCCTTTTCGGAAGCCGGCGATTCCTTTGTCTGCACAGTCTTTACTTGTCTCTTCTCAGAAGCTGGAGATTCCTTCGGCTGCACAGTTTTTAGTTGTGCCTTTTCAGAAGCTGGAGATTCCTTCGTCTGCACAGTCTTTAATTGTCTCTTCTCAGAAGCTGGAGATTCCTTCGGCTGCACAGTTTTTAGTTGTCCCTTTTCAGAAGCTGGAGATTTCGACCTTTGCCCTTCAGGTTTGGATACATGTTTTCGAAAAAACGTCTTTGACGGTTCATCTTCTAATTTTCGTTTCTGTGTGGCTAGTGTTTCAGTCGGTTTGGCAACTTTAGTCTGTCTCTTTGAAGAGGCACCAGATTCCTTCAACTGCACTTCTTTAACTGTTCCCTCGCTCGAAGAAACAGCCACTTGTTGATTTTTATCTTCTTGCCGTTCTTGGATAGCAGAAGCTCCCATTGGATTTTCTTCTCCAATTTGCCGTTGAACAGGAGATTTCTTGGACTCTTCATCTTTGACACTTTCGGGTTTCGGCTGCAATTTTTCGGCCATTGCCGTTTCTTTCCTAAGAAACCATACACCATTTTAATTTGGTCAACTAACGAAAACAAAAGTGTAACTTTTGAAATGCTACGAGCCGACAACTTATATTGAGACTTAACTATTTCATATCTCCGTACCTCTTCCCTGGGGATCAGAATTATTCGACTATGTTTTCTTAAATTTTAATTATTTTCAGTTAAACTTAATTGTTATATACTGTAATTATAATCGCTTAGATATTTAGCATTGAGTTCATTTGCCGAATTACAGGGAAATAATATTTGCAGATTTAGAGAAGGTGATTGACATTTCACAAGATTACAAGACTAATCTGCTTTATTTTTAGATTTTAAAAAAATGCTATGGAAAACAAATCATATAATTAGATAAGATATTTTATACGAAAGTACTCTTAAATTTTTCTAATGGTGGCATTAAGGCGTGCCTTTGCAGCTCAAATTACGCAGTCTGTTATTAGACGTTCATTAATTTTGATTGTTAGAAAGTCAATCATTAATGTGTTCTTTGTAAGCTTAACTAACGCTACTTATTTTTTACCGAATGGCTTAGATAATGATGTCAAAACATCGAATCAGTACTTGAGAAATTCGAAGGAAAACTTCGGAAAAGTCAATAGGCCTTTCATACGATTGCAGGTATGTGTACAATAACGCCTGCATGCTTACTAGAATTAAGATCCAAGTACAGCGCATTTCTAGATTCGCTCACAAATTCTCAATTTAACATTGCAAAATTCATTACTCGTCTGTACATATATTTTTGGGACGTTGTGAACAAATTTAAGGACTACTTACTTACCTGAACCGTTCTCGTATTGAGAAAAACCCTTTGTTACCCAGTCAATCAAAATCGCTCAAATAGTGTACGTAGCTTAAAGCAAGTGTTTATATAGACTTTTTAATTGCCAAAATATGACGAAAGAAAGGCTAAAAATTTGGCAAAGCGCCTCCCATGCAGAAATTTGGGAAATGCTCAAAGGACAAACGGAATTCCAATTTCAGTAACTACAGTACATAATTCGTTGTATAAGCTCACTCAAGGTCAAGTTGTTAATAAATAAATCAACTCATAGTCATAGTGCACTTCAACATACCATTAATTGTTACTATTGCATCTAATGAATCGTTAATTTTAATCGATCACAATTAAGTGATCAACTTAATGCAATTCAATTTTTAATATTTGTTTTATTAATTTAACCAGCTTTTCTTGCAATCTGGACATAACCAGACGTTCATACAACCTTACTTTACATACAAACTTGACGTCCATACACTATATGGATAAATTACAACAATAATGAATTACAATGCAAATGGTACAGTGTACATGTATTTTTTTAAAAGAGCTCCAATTAAATAAAAAATCTTAAACTTGACGTCCATGTACTGTAGCTGCACCTAAGAATTAGTACGATCTGAAAAGAACAACGTACAGTATTTCATCGTTTTTAAACTTTTACTTGTATATGTACATGTAAATTGTATTTTACTATAGCGACTACTAATTACATACTGCTTCAAAATAAATGGAAATTCACAAATAAAGCTAATATTTAACTGCGAGACATTCTGAAAAAATTAAAACCGCTAACATATTGTGGGATATGCGTATTAGTGGTACAAAATAAAATTTTATTAAATAAATTTAAATACCATTCTGCCCTTCAAGTACACTTAAAGGGTAAAATGCTCTTATTTTTTAAATGTAATAATACTTTTAATACATGTTAATACGCTGCATTTAGTTACTGTACATGCATAAATCGTTATTGCCCGTTTTGAATTATTTTACACGTACTTCAAGGCTCAAAAAGTCAAACATGGCCTTGCTTAAGTGAATAAAGCCCATTGTTTTAATGTACCTGGCTTTTAACAATTAAAGATTTTACATCAAATGTTTAATTCTGACATACTTCAATTTCACTACATTTAGGTCGCCACCAGAGTATAGGTTTTCCAAGGCAATTAGCAATTTAATCCATTTTTGCCTGTTTTCAGAGTTGCCATGCTCATGATAAGCAAAAATTATTTTTTAAAAATAATACAACAAGGCTTGACATAACATAGCATTTTTTGGCATTTTCAATTTTGTCCCATTTTCCAACGACGCAAGAAGCTGTTCAACATTAAAGCCAAGTTCGCCAACAACGTTTTTAAGGCACTTGATCTCCTCTTTATAATTGCCCTGACATTTGTGTGCCTTGGCGAGGAATGAGTAAAAGGTTAACTTGTCCACATTGGGAAACGTGAAATTAGCATTCTCATAAATTGCGCCATATGTTTTAATTAGTTTCTTAAATCTGCTTATCAATGCGGCATTAACATTTCCAGCGTAAATTTGAGTTCGGAAATTATTACTAAATGTCCAAATATGGTTTAGTCTTTTGACTGTCAGACTTTCGGGCATGCTGCGTTCAAAGCTGCACATATCGCACGAACACTGAAATCCACGGAATTGACATAAATCTTCTCTGACTTCAAAACCATTTTCCCAAGGAAAATAAGATATCAGTATTTCCTGTCCTGTTTTGGTGAACTGCCTGACCCTAACGAACATCACATCGTTAAACATCAACCAGTTTGCATTGGGCAGACAGCTATGATTGAAGTATGATGGGAAAACGAAAAGACCACATCCTCTGGAATATTTACGGCCATCAATGCCCCTAAACTCATCAAGAGACATAAAGCAGTTTATATCCAGAATTTTTCTGATTTTATGCACATCAGCAATGGGCTCCTGCTTGGTTTTTGGGTCGCAGAATAAATGAGCATCATTTCCGGCAACCTTCGGTTGCCCATCGAAAAGATCGTAGACCATGGGCCCAAAAGTGTTTGGATTTTTGGCAACGGCTTGGGTGACTTCAGAAACCAGTTTCATATTGTTGGCAAATTGGGTCGTTTGGTCGGCAGTAAATTGCAGAAGTATTTCGTTGGCGTCTTCCCATGAAAATGCCAGGGCTTTTGAAACGACTATCAACGTCCCAGGCTTAAGATCTCTGGTGGCCACAACCCCACGACCCTTTCCGGCAATTTCAACAACTTTCACAGGACCCACATAATCGGCACAGTCAATCTTTTGGCCAGGCTTGAAAATCCTCTCCAGGTACATCTTGTACACGTTAAACTCACCGGTTTCTTGCTCAGAAACCCTGCTCTTGCATTCGTCCATTTCTCTGGTTCCACTTTCGTAGTCTGGATAAAGTTTGTGAAACACTTCGAAATACTGCATGGCAGCATTGTAGTTCCTCAGCTGGTAGCAGCACCTGCCAGCCCTCAACAAGGCCTTAGGATTTCCTGGTTCAAACCCCAGAACTGTCCTCGAATGGCCCAGGGCAGCCTCGAAGAATTCTCTCTGCAAATATGCGGCTGACAAATTCAAATGCATTATCAGCGAATCCTTGAAGTTGTTCATTTTTTCAGCTTCCTGTAATGCCAATAAGTAACATTGGGTTGCATATTCGTACTTGCCATCCATGAATAAAGCGTTGCCTCTATCCTTCCATCCAATGGCAGTATCTGGTCGAGGACGTTTTGACACTGGATTAATTGGATCTGGGTTTGGCGTATTCTTCCAGTTTATATCTTCCAGGAGATTGAACAACTCGTGACCTTCGTGTAAGATGATCATGTCTGTTGGGCAATCGCAGCGCAACATGCAATCTTTCGATAGTGACATCTTGATGTAAGGTTCTTTGAGAATGAAGATGGTGCCAACAGGAAAGAGATCCGCTGAAGAAGGACTGAAATCCGTGCAGAAATTGTATAGGGCGAACAACACAGCGTTTCCTTCGTGGTCCTCAACAATGGTGGTGATAGCAACCATCCTGTAAGATGGTTCGATGGTCCGCAGAACCAAATATCCTCCTTTGGTGGCTTCTTCCATGTGAAGATCCTGGAGAGAGATTCTCTTCAATTGTTTAATGGACGTCGTTGAAGCTTCGATCTTGTGCGTCGTAGTATAGGATAATTTAGTAGGCCTATGCACGGTCAGATTAGGGTCATTAAAAAACATTCTGTGCTGTTGGCGGATGTAGTCCGGTGATTTGTGTAATGGTGGACTGTATCCCTTCGGAAGGCCCTCGGGATAGTTATGTCCAACGGGGTTGAAAAAAATCGATTCGAAGGAAGCCATTCTGGAATAACAATAAGATGTATTGAAGCATTATGGTACAAGTACGATACATGTAGATCTTAAGTTTATGATAACATACTCAGTAAGTCATTTGATTACTCCTGATGAATACCTCACAATGTTTTTTTCGCATAAATTATAGTCTGTTAATTTTGTATATTAATGGAACAATGGACTTTAAAATATAATGTACATGTACCTACTTATAAGAGCACCAAACACCATTTTTTGTGGCACTTTATATGAAAAGGGCTCACATCTTCGATGTGGAGTTATTGTCATGATAAAATTCGTCAACTCTAATAAAAAAAATTTTTAAATGATAAATATTGCTCTTTAATAATTAATTAATTCTATGATTTATTACATTGGTATTTCATGCAGATCCGTCACTAAAAAGGTGTTACTATTTTTTATCTATACATAACAATAAACTCCAGCGAGCATAATTATGCAGGTACATAATTGAACTCTTAACTACATTTTCTCAATTTACTTCATTAATTGTTACAATTGGCAATATCTCAAGAACTAGGATCGACGATCCTTTTATGTAGATTGCGTCCCATAAAATGAATGCAGATATCAAATAGTTTTAAAAAAATTAATGCTTACCACTAAAAGCTCGAATTAATTGGTGAAATAATACTCACGTTGAAATTTTGAGTCAATCTAACCAGCAGCAATTTCTGTTGAGCTGATGGCCCTGGTTTTTGATTTGAAAATGAAATGCTTTCAAGTCAAAAGTCCGTTCATATCCTCTAATGCAGTGCATAAACCATATAAATACGTTTTATCAATGATAAAATACTTCAATCACTGATAAATCTGACTGATCACATATCTGTGGCATTTGAAGTGATTAAAAAGCTCACTTATTTCCGAAATGATATTATGACGGGAAATTCCCTAATTCGGCATTTTAACCTTCAATTGGTGTAAGGCTGTATCAGTTTCGATTTCAATAATCAATGTCAACTTGCTGCGTTGCACTTATGTTTAAAACTCCTAAAGATAAAAATATAAAAAATAAGTTAATGACTTAGTTTAATACGCCATCTGATGTGATTAATTATGATTTAATTTATGTTAGAAATATTGAATAATGTCAAAATAACGTTGCTGTTCGTTGTTTTGCTAATTGTTGCCCATGAGAGAAGCAACCGTGAGTCCACTTTTATTATCAAGTCAAGATCATCAAACAAGAATCAACTTAATAGAAAAAACGAATATTGAACAGCATTTAAAACAGAGCTTGGAAAAACATTAATGTTAGGCAATAAAAAAGGAAAATGCTATGTAACCTTTTTTCTTAAATCTACCAAACATTTTGTAACATATCATTCAAAACAATTAAAAACGTTATTAAGGTCTTGTTAAACTGAGCAAATGGTTGTTCATTTAAAGCAGTTATACGTTTTCATGACTGTTCTTAAAATAAACACGTCAACATATTGTCAAATCATGCATTTTCAATATTCAGCATACATTTTTTAATACTTTGTACTTCAATTTTATCACGTTGATGTCTCCTCCAGAATATATCTTCTCCAAAGAACACAATATTTGAAGCCATTTAGTTTTCAGTTCAACCTGACTAGTCTTGTGGTAGATACAGATCAAGTGGAATATCGCCACAAAGACATTTGAGTCCAGGAAAGCATTTTGTGTAATTAATCTTTCACCTTTTTCTAAAGCTTCCAACAATCCTGTCGGGTCAAATCCATGTAAAGTCAAGATCTTATGAACCCACACAATTTCCCTGTTAAAATGGCCACCTCCAGCGCCCTTGAACTTGATATATAGGCTAACATCTGATAACAAACGGTACATAGATGATAACATTGATTTTAAAAGGCATGGTTTAGAGCTGTCATAAGTTGCATTCAATTCTCTTATCAAGTTTTTAAGCTGGCGTTGCACTAAATTAGAATTACCGATAGGAGGCTCTTTAATACATTGGCTAAAAAGTTTATCGAATTTCGAAATGATACTTTCTCTTTTGCAATGGACACTTTTTGGCAATTGTCTGTCTTGCATGCAGAGTGCACACGAACATTGAAATCCCCTTTTTTCGCACAAATTCTGCCTTTTTGAATATGGGAGGTGAGGATCGAAATATGGCACAAATATTTCCTCTTCGGCTTTAATAAAATTAATAGTTCTTACAAACATTACATCGTTGAACGTGAGATAAATGGCATTGGGCAAGCAACTATGGTTGAAGTAAGATGGCACTGCAAACAAACCACTTCCACAAATTTCGTTATGATGCTTTTCAGAAAACATTTCAGGTCGATCGTTACATTTCGAACTAAAGGTATTCGGAACTGAACCAAAAACATTAGTTGTAAGAGTATCTTTGAGCCTTTGGACGTCGACTATTGGCTCCTGTTTGGTATCTGGATCACAGAACAATGGCACAGATTTCTTGTTAACCTGTTCCTTGCCATCAAAAAGGTCGTAGACAATTGTGCCAAACACATTTGGGTTTTTGGTGATCAACTGGGCTAATTCAGCAACTACTTCTGAGCTATTTTCCATATCAATAGTTTGATCACTATTCACCTGAACGTGCACTTTATTTTCCGGTTTCCATGCAAATACTATGGATTTAGAAACAACCAAAAGCGTTCCTGGCTCAAGATCTCTGGTGGCCACAACACCACGACCTTTTCCCTCAATTGCAACAATTTTTATTGGGCCAACATAATCAGCACAATCAAGTTTTTGCCTGGGATGCAGAATTTCAAACAAAAACATTCTGTACATGTCGAACTCCCCCGTTTCCTGTTCAAAACAGCGATCCTTGGCCTTTTGCAACTCAATATTGGTCTCTTCGTCATCAGGATAAAGACTGTGACACTTTTCGAAATACTTCTTGGCATCCTCGTACTTTCTAAGTCTGTAACTTGATTTTCCCGCTCTTAAAAGGGCCTTTCTGTTTGCAGGCTCAACAATCATAACTTTCTCAGCAAATTCTAAAGATTTTTCAAAACATTCCATTTGCAAATAAGCAGCTGACAAATTTGAACGTAAGACCTGCACCAGAGGGCCATCATCGCCCATTTCGACTAGTTTATTCAGACCCAACAAATAGCAACGACTGGCAAATTCAAATTTTTTCTGCTTGAACAATTCATTCCCTCGCTTCTTCCATTCGGATGCAGTTTTTGGCTTAGGATTACTCCACACAAGATCCTTACATACACTTGGATCAATGTAATTTTTCCAAACAATCCTTTCAGTCAACCCAAAGAGATCGTGCCCCTTATACAAAACAATCATATCTGATGGGCAGTCACAGCGCACCATACTTTCCATACTGGCTGCAATTTTGATGTAAGGCTCCTTAAGGATGAAAACTGTACCAACAGGCAAAATGTCATTCAAGTCTGGGTTTCGATCTGCCGTGAAATTGTAAGTGGAAAACAGAACTCCACTTCCTTCTTCATCTTCCACAACAGTAGTAATGCCTACATTTTTGTAAGCTGTCTCCAGTGTCCGTAGAATGAGGTATCCTCCTTTGGTGGCTTCTTCCAAACGGAGGTGTCGTAGTGTGGTTTTCTTCAAGTTCTTTAAAGGATTCTTCGAAACATCTATGTTATGGCAGATGCTTTGCTGAAGTAAGATTTTTGTGGATGAGGCAACCATGGAGACAACATGAGCGAACTGGGCTGCTGATGCTCTGATCGACCAACGTAACTGAAGAACTTCTTGAGATGATTGTGCCAACTGAGGTGCTTGTCCCTTACGATGAATAGCAGTCAATTGCAGGTGTTTCAATCGTTGTAAATGCTCCATTAACAATACTTGGTCGGCCATCCTGCAAAACAAATATCAACAATAGCAGAAAAACTGTCTATGGCATAATTCGTCTGCCCGATCATTATTGGTGACGAATTAATGATGAAATTATTAATAAAATTAAAGACCTACAGTGCAATTAATAATAGCTAAGTGGGTGATTATGATCGATGTCCACCCTGCAAAACAATTACACATTGTTTCTTCAAATAATTATTGAAATCGCTAAATGTATTTCTTAGTGTAGAATTGATTGTCTACTAAAAACGTCAGATTTATTTATAATAAAAATTAAATTAACATAAAAAATGTTATTCGACCTTCAATGCCCAACTTCGGAGTTTTATTTCTGGGGAAATCCCTATTTTCGGAGGGCTAATTACGGTGTTCTTAAAGTTAAATTTAAAAAATAAATAAATGGATATTTTTAAGTGATAAAAAAGAATTCATACCCTAGCGGACAACCCATTCGACACGTAGGCCTACGGGGAATGCTAAATTTAGCAATTATATTAAGTGGGCATTGTTTTTGAAAGGGGATAAGGCTACGCAATTCTATCGTAACAATTCGATTCCTGTATTTACTAATTCAAATATTATTTTTCCTCTTAAAGGGGTTCAGGGGTGCGATTCTCTATTTTATCTTAATTTAAAAACGAAAAATGCAACCTCCAAAAACGGGGATTTCCCCTAAATGAAACCTCCTACTTGGGCATCGAAGGTTCAACGTTGAAATTTGTCCATGTTTATTTATTTTATAATTAATATACGGATATTTCTAAATGATATGACATGTGGAGCGCACTAGTGGACAACCAATACTTCATTGGAGAAAATAATTGTAGAAGTTATAAGTAAAGCTTTAATCAAATGCACATAATGTCCATATCTGGTTACTCTGGTATTAAAAATGTTTGTATTGCTCACCTGGGTCCTTTATGTACATGTAGTAAGATAAATGCTAGTTTCCAATTCCTTTTGTCGACAACTACTTGTAGGAAATCTGAGCTCCAACAAAACCTGATCACCAACAACCACACGAAGTGTCAGTTATAAAATCACAGTATGGACCAATGGGCACGCATCCAAACAACTGGATTTAAAAACGGTAAAATCCCCGTTTTATTTTTTTGGCCTATTGAAGCAAGGCACAGCTATAATGCCACTTAAGTCTAAATGCCCAACAACCCCCTTGATGTCTCCATTGACCACACCTACAAAAAAGCTGAGTCATTCATTGTGGCCGTTTCATCGGCTTTGAAATTACTTAGTGAATGGCATTGTCTGTAGGACCAGGTTTGCGAAACTTTATCGTAAGCGTCTTTAACTGATTTTATTATCTGACTCCTTTGATGTTAAAAAGATTCTTTCCTTCATTATCAGACACATAAAATCCTAATAAAGTCACAGACAGATTACTTGTGACTATACATGTATTCAGGGCATTACATTGGTAACGTTTTGATGGATTTAATGATAAATAATTCCGCATAACGAGAGATACAAGCTGACAAGCTGATGGCATTTGTCAAATTTACAACTAAGGCACATGTATCTCCAATGAACAAAGTCCTTGTCCAACTTATTTCCTCCACCAAATTATCAGCTTCATTTTATGAATTCTCTAAAATGTAATACAAATCAACTCTTTTACTGAATCGTATTTGAATATAAATACATTTACATCGCCATCAGGATACAATTTTTCTAAGGAGATGAGGATTTTTACCCATTTCTCCATGTTTTCGGTTTAATCGTGATGCTCGTAAATCTCAATAATCTCCAGCACATGGCCGATGTCATCATTCCATGTTTTTCCAATGCCATCAATAACATTAAACAGCTTGTGTCCTTTGTGCAAAATTATTATGTCTGTTGGAAGTGCAACATGCAATCGCCTGACCTGGATGTCTTGATGTAAGGTTCCTTCAGGATGAAAATGGTACCAACTGGCAAGATGTACATCTGAATCAACTTCATGTTCAGATGTGCGATTGTATAGAGCAAATAAAACAGCGTTTCCTTCGTGCTCATCTACGATGGTCGAAATTGCGACCATTCTGTAACCTACCTTTGGTTGCTTCCTCCAAGTGCAGATCTTGAAGGGTTATTCTCTTCAGTTTGTTGAAAGGTGTGACTGAAGCATGAGTCTTTTGGGTGGGAGTGGTATAGATGGTTTCGGCATCAGGGTACGAGTCTGTGTTATTTAAAAACATCCTGTGTTTTTTCCTGATAAAGGCAGTGTTTTCTTGCAATTGCAGACTGCATCTTTTTTGAAGTTGTTCGAAATAATGTTGGGCGAACATGTTCATCAGAGGCAAATCGAAATAATCCATTTTGGAAGTTAGATAACATGCACTAAATTGAATTAAAACAGTAATTATTGCAAATAGTCTTGCTCATTAATGTACTGGAACCACCATATTTTTGTTGCTGCTTTCACAAAGCATCACGAAAACGAATAAATTTAAACATTAAAACAGAAATTGAAAATAACTGGAAATATAAATTTCGAAGATGTGATTTCAATTCACAAGTACTTTCCAACACTGCCCTTCGGTCTGCACACCACCGTGTAGGTTGCACCGTTGCTGGTTACGTTGCGTTTTTGGACATTGTGTCATAATATAGGAATGTATGGGTTTCTGCAGATTCTTATGTAGACACCTACCCTGCTTAAATGATGGGAATTTATGTAATACCCACAATATTCAATTACATTATACAAACATTGATTATTTTAAAATATTCCAAGGAACTGTATTAAAAGGTTTTAATTTATTTGAAACACAACGCAACACAAGAGAATAAATGTTAACATACCAGCAGTACGTGACAACACGCAACATTAAATCTTCAGGTATTATTTTAAATTTACCTCCAATAAAACCAGCAATGAGACACTTGTTGTTACATTAAATCAAAAAACGACAAAAAAACGACAATAAACAAACAGTGAACAGTTTAATTCCGTTTGTGATATATTGAAGTCACTACAAATTAAAAAACGTCAACGAAGCTTTGGATGATATTAGTATGCATATAACCATGCTGGCACTAAAATATAACTATATAATTTGAAGTATTTATATTAATAACACAAACAACACAAAAATAACAGTAACAAGCAGAAACGGTAGAACTTCGACATAGCAGCTTAACAGTGCAGTATCACTTTGCTTAATGATGCATTAATACAACCTTAATTATTTATATATTATCAAAGATAGCATTTTCAATTTAAAATTAAATAAAAGGTTGAACAACTAAAATATGAAAACAACTGAAAATAATTTAATCTATCAGGTTATTTCCCCTAAAGCTTATCATTTTATCAAAGCTAAACGAATATTTGTTATTAACAGTATCGTAAATATTTCTGATATCAGATCTTTAGTATCTTCTATTAAATCAGACAGCATCAATATACATGTTGATGCAACTGCAATACAATGTCAATGTCACAAGGGAAATTTCCCGTTTTCTGCTGAAATTATTCAGTATGTCCAAGATCTGAGTTGTTGAAAACTTTCACGACATTTTGCATTTCACTAAACGTTTTACGTTTTACTGATTCATAGTTTGTGGCTAACAAATCCAGGATACATTACATAATTCATATAACAAAGCGTATTTGTACTTTGGCCTTGACTAAGGTTATAAACATTGCCACAGTTAGGTGACATGAAAAAAACGAATATTGATATGATTTAATCATTAAAACGAAAATGTAATATCTGATAACCGGTATGTTAGCATGTTATGAGTTTAAATAAAATGTATTAATCACTCAACACCGCCTAATTTTTCGCATAAGCAAAATGTGTTTTTTAAGCTGATTAACTCTCAAATCTTGATGCTATTTTTAGATGTTTAAACTGCAATAAATTACCTTGCCAAAACCAAGATTCACAATACATGTATTCCGCCCTTTAGAACTTCAATGCCTTTAATTTGTTTTTGATACATATAAAATTAATTGCCTTGCAAAATGTTTTTAATTTGGTTGTACTTTAATTTCACCACGTTGACGTCTCCTCCAGAGTAGACTTTTTCCAGGGCACATAAAAGTTCGATCCATTTATCTCTTAACTTAATTTGACAAGTATCAGTATATACCACGATCAAACCCAAAACAGCAGCAAAGACGTTTATACTAAAGAAAGCATCTGATGGAATCAAACGTTCACCTTTTTCTGAAGCTTTCAACAGAGTTTGCGGATAAAATCCATTTAATGTTAAGATGTTATGGAAGCATTCAACTTCGCTGTTGCAATTCATGTATCTAGCATGAGCGTCAAAGGCAAAGGCAGATGCTAGCCTAAGATACATTCGGGATAAAAGTAATTTCTTTAGAGATGATTCAGAGTTACTATAAGTAGCATCCATTTCGGTTATCAACGTTTTAAGCTTTCGGAGTACTACACCAGGATCAACAATTCCAGTGTCTTTAAAAAACCGATCGCCAATTTCGTGGAATTTCGATGCGATGCTTTCCCTTGTACTATGCAAATTTTTTGGCATTTTTCTCTCTTGTTTGCAGAAAGGACACAAACACTGGAATCCCCTGTTCTTACAAGACTTCCGCCTTTGTGAAAATGGCTGCTCAGGATCGAAATATGGCACAAATATTTCCTCTCGGGCTTTAATTGACATGGTAGCTCTTATGAAGATTACATCATTATTGGTGTGATATGTGGCATTGGGTAAGCAACTATGGTTGAAGTAGGATGCCCCTGCAAATAACCCACTTCCAGTGACACCATTCGTACTAAATGTGTTTGGACCTCCAGCAAAAGCATTAGTTTTAAGAACGTCTTTGAGTCTTTGAACGTCGACTATTGGTTCCTGTTTGGTATCTGGATCACAGAACAATGGCACAAATTTGTCGTTAACGTGTTCCTTACCATCAAAAAGGTCGTAGACAATTGGGCCAAACTTATTTGGGTTTTTGGCGACCAACTGGGCTAATTCGGCAACTACTTCTAGGTCCATATCAATAGTTTGATCACTGTTCACCTGAACTTGGACTTTATTTTCCGGTTCCCATGCAAATACTATGGCTTTAGAAACAACCAAAAGCGTTCCTGGCTCAAGATCTCTGGTGGCCACAACACCACGACCTTTTCCCTCTATTACAACGATTTTTATTGGGCCAACATAATCAGCACAATCAAGTTTTTGCCTGGGATGCACAATTTCATACGAAAACATTCTGTGCATGTCGAACTCCCCCGTTTCCTGTTCAAAACAGCGATCCTTGGCCTTTTGCAACTCAATATTGGTTTCTTTGTCATCAGGATAAAGACTGTGACACTTTTCAA
>JAQIXS010004613.1:0-14590 GCA_034700785.1 Rossiulus vilnensis
ACTAATTTCTCAGCATGTTTAATGCTTGCTTTTCTGGAGCATGGGAATGGATAATCTGCTTAGAAAATAAACATTTTTATAATGTACAATGTATTTGTAGAATAGATTAAGTTACGAATTAGTATTAAGTGATCGTATTCAAATGCAGGCTTTTGGCTTCATGAGCCGGGTGGCACTTTTGGCTGAGAAAATGGACCATCACCCGGAATGGTTTAACGTGTACAACAAGGTCCAGGTGACTCTCTCATCCCATGACGTCAATGGGTTGTCATCTCGGGATGTTCGTATGGCCAATTTCATGGAAAAGGCATTTTCTGCCACCAAAGAACAATAAGGATCTGCGTTTTTTCTTATTTGATTATGCATTTACCACTACTCAAAGATCCTTTATGATCTGAAATTCCTTGAGCTTCCTATCTTTTCCTCTCCTTTTCAGTGCTAAGTTCCAGGTCTTACTTGACTTATAGTATTTGATGCACATTTTTTTTTTGAGATGAAAATAAATGTTATAATTTTGCAAACGGGACTTGTATGCCGACTACACTCGATAATGAAACTAGTAAATCTAGTAGTAGTATCTGTATTAGATGGTATAGAATTGATGGGAAGTAATTTTAATTAACAAACAAGGTAATTTAAATATTTCTGATTTTAAAAAAAATCACTGAAGTACAGTTTTTTTTTTTTGGTTATTGGTGAGACTGGCTAATTCAATCTTTGGATAAATATTGGAACTCACGTTCTTTGGTAATTTTAAGTTCAGTTTCAAGGATGTTGTGGAAATACACCATAAGTGTGGTTTTATTTCTTCTCTATCACGCAAAGACAAAGAAATTTATTTTTTAATATCTCATTTATTAACAAATTGTAAATTTTCGTTTTATAAAATGCACAAAAATGGAATATTTTATTGTACAATGTGACTAATCAGCCACAATAATTAATATTTAGTTAGAGAAGAAACGAAGATGTTAACATTAATGCCAATTTAGTTGTCGCCATTGGGATAAGCTGAATCGGTACCCAGTTCCGCCGCTGCTGGCGTACCTTCTTTGGATGTGACGAATGGCTCGTTTGATTTCTCAGAAGCATAAAACTGCTTAGAACCCACGTTGCAATGTTATCCGTTCTCAATAACTAAGGCACCAATGACCAGGTCCAGGCTATAGTTTTTTTTCTTCTGCAAATTGCATTTTCATTTCCGATTATTACGATGAAGCGAGATGAGCAAATGAAGTTTCGTACGATGCAATGATGGTAGATGCGAGTTGAAAGAATGGATAGGCTTTGAAATATACTAATAAATGCTTAAAATTGTCTTAATTAGCTGCAACTTAGTATTGCCACGGAGAATCTTTCGTCTCAACGCCCCACGCGGACTTGAGCCATCACAGAGTTGCCAAGCTAGCACTTGCAAATCCAAGAAGGAAGTGTCTTTCATGGAATCTTCTTGACCTCGCATTAAGTACTGGAGAGACCTGCGTGTCAATCTGTGGAAGTCTTTTTCTCTTCTTATAAATTTCTGTACAGCTCGTTGAAGTTCTATGATAATATCATCCTCAGAGAAAAGCACGGTATCACGTAATGCTTCCTCGCACCGGTCTTTTTCCCTCGCTAAGGCACAGAAATGATTTGGTCCGCTTCCGATAGCCAATAATACTGAACTCCAACCGCCGGTAGTTCGGATGCCGCGAGAATGTCTGCCAGTTTTGCGCTAGGAAATGTTGATATTGTCCATAGGCTAACGCTCGCTTCCATCAGACTAGATGCCCGGCCATCTCGGGCAACAAACTGGGCGGGGCATCAGTCCCTTGCGGCGAAACCAGCGGAGTGGTGGACATGTCCTGAGGATTGGGATTGAATGTTGATAAAGCGGTGGGCAATGGGACCATGGTGGGGTAGGCAACGTAACGGGCTTCGGGCGAGGTGTTGTAGTAGGGATCCTTGCTGCTTATGGAACGGACTGGAGGATTGGGTGGCGCTTTGGCATAATTTGACTGGAATGATAATAAGTGAAGATTAGTAGGGGTTTGTCGTGTATGCTAAAAAGGCTGAAATCCTGGATTTAGTAATCACGGTTTTAAGGTTTCCCTATGGCACTCCATTAATGTATAGCCCTTAGTACTTTTCTATAGCGAATTATTAGGCAAAATCCATAATTTATCAAAATATTTCGCATTCAGCATTCCCTTAATTAATCATCTTTCTAATTCTGTACAGAAATTCATTCCACGATTTGTGATATTTCTTTCAATTTTGTTGCCGTTGCATGTATGGCGTTCACTTAATTATTAGTATTCCTGAGCAAAGTTCCTAAGCAGAGTTGTAATCTGGATTTTAATTATTTTTTCCTGCGGAGTTCAATTACAGTTAGTGGCACTAGCCAACTTGATGGTCCTCAACAAGTTTTCTTACAAAAAATGTAATTAAAAATCCATAAGTTGTGATACATTTTTCAAATCTGCCTATGCTAAAGTAGGACAAAATCGATCTTACCTTATCGCCCAAATTGTGATTATAGGCGTTCTTTCTCAGTGCATCAGCATAGCTGAAGTCGTCTGGTCGCCGTTCGTACATGTTGGACCCTGGCGTTTTGTGATGAGATCTTGTTAAAGTATTATGTTGTGAGCCTGTAAAAAACGAAAATGTCTGTTAATGGAATGCCCTAACAATTTACAAATTTCATTAAAACAATTCAACATGTTGAACGCCTGAAAGCATATTATGGAAGAATATCATTGATCATTTACAACATTTTAATTTGGGAACTGCATGGTTTTAGGGGTTTACGTTACATTACATGCAATTGAACCAAATTAAACTGCATGCAAAAACGCCTACCTAAGAATGCCAGTTTGTTTTGACAAAACGGGTAAGCATTAATTCCCAAATGAATCAACTACCAATTGAAATTCAGTTCCGCAATACTCCATTTATGCTCAAAATGTAGTACTCCGAAGGAAATTTTCCCGTACAGTAGCTATCCAACACCCGGGAAGGACAAAGATTATCTGCAGTGGATTTTAGAAAGTGGTGCCGCTTACCCGTATTGTCATTTCTGTAACCTAAATATGCGGTATTTTCATTGGGGTAGGATTCCATGTGAGGCATAGGGTCCGTTAAATAAGATGCTGGCTTACACCCATCATCCTACAAATAGCGTTTTAAAAAATAACAAAAATAAAATAAAAAAAACCAACACAAAATTGATTGAAGGAGTCGGTATGGCTAGTTACCAAATATTCTTCGGTAACATTGTCTTCCGAATAGGTTTCGCTCTTTTCTGAAATTGAGCTCAGAGTTTCGCCAGTTATCGTTCCATTATAACTGCTAGGAGCGTACATTTCGATCGTAGCTGCTTTACTACTCGATTGTTCGCTGCTTTCTGTAAATAAATTTAAGGAATTTGAATTTAGTAAGATTTTGTACTGGATGTTGAGTTTGACGAGTACAGTTGAGCTGGTTTTTCGTAGTATCATATTCCCATGTGAAATTTTCCCAAATTCTGTGAAAACGATTGTGACTAAGCACCCATATTAGAATAGAAGCTCGCTTACCATCTTCAAGTCTTTTCCTGTGTCGTCTTCTTATGAAGCAAACGACCAGCGTAACATTTAAGACCAACAGGAAAGTTCCGACCACCGACACCGTAATGATGACTATCCTCGGAATCTCCCCTTTTCCTCGTAAGACATGGGTTATGACGTTCTCCTTCTCGGACTGGGGCACTTCGCCTTTTGAAGAAAAAAATGATGTAATTGCACTCACAAATTAGAAGAATTCGTATTTTAACAAGGATTTCGGCAAACGGAAATGAGATGCCATTTGTCTTACGTAGGGTTTTAGCTTGGACAGTCTCTGTGGTGTAATTACTGCTGCCTTTCTCATTATATGACATAATGCTGAAGGTGTACTCGGTGTTCAGATCAAGGTTGACAACCAAGTAAGTGGTGGTGTTGCGAGGGTAGACGTTGGTAAATAGGTAGACTGGTGATCCAGCACTCTTGTAACGAACTCGAAACGATGTCGGGAGTCCACCATCAAAGCCAGGACTCCAATTCAGCAGCACTGCATTGTGGGTGTAATTTAACACACGAAGGTTTAACGGGTGATCGGGAAGACCTGAAATTGGGTGGAATACTGAATTAGCAATAGTGTACCAAACTGTGTATAAAACGGAAATTCTTGCGTAAAAATAACTTTGTCTTTTTGGAAAAGAATGCTTGAATTTACATAAAGCCATTGTTTAAAATGTGTAATTTGATTTGTTCATCCGCTCGAACCACCTGCCTCGCAGATTCACAAGGAACACTACCGAAAGATCACGCGTCATTGATGATGAAACTCGTATCATTGCAAGAAGGTTCATATGGTATATGTGTGCAATTGTACGCTGCCCGTGCAACAATCAAGATTTGTTATCCCGAAGTTTGAGTTTGTCTCCAAAAAATTATCGAATAAACTTAATACAGAGAACCCAAATTCCCTTAAATAAAAATGGTTTAATCAAACTCACTCGTGCCATCCAATTTTATTTTCCACGGTGCAAACCCCAACTCGTTTCTTGCCACACATTCGTATTCGCCATAATCTTTGGTTTGTATGTTATTGACGTGTAGAATTCCATCCCACGTGATCAAGTCCACGTTTTGCGTTTCCAGCTTATATTTAGTGTTCGCAGTTATGGGAACACCCTGGCGATGCCAAGAAAACGTGATGTTCGGAGCCCCTTGAGCACGGCACACCAGGCGTCCTTTATCCCCGCGTTCACCCGCTGCTTTGGAGTAAGGCGATGTCTTCTCAATAACAGGTTTAACTGCAAGAATAATAATCACCTCCACTTTAGTTATCTCAGAGTATTGGGAATCAGTGAATTTGGTTTCTTTTTAATGACTTCAAAGGCTGTTTACATTTAATGATGAGGGTTGTTTTCATTCTCGATTCTGCGCCAACCCCGTTGTTTGCTACGCAGAAGAAATAACCGGAATCAGTCCGGTTAACGTTAGTGATATCCAGGTATGCTTTGCCGTCTTTGTAGTTCTGTTTGACGCGGCTCATGTCGTATTTCTCGCGTTTCCAAGTGAGGTAACCTGGCTTTTGGGGGTTTGCCGAACCTTCGCATTCTAGCCGTGCGGTGCTACCTTCGTCCACCATCAATGAACTGGAGACCCGAGTCACATTGGCAGAAACTAGGAACAAATCAAATTCGCTTGTTATAACAAGTTGCAGCATTACTAGTTAACTGAATTAGGAAGAAGATGTGACAGGATGTCTGCCCTTATGGCTTAATTCATAGTTAATGTGTAATATCCAGTGGTTAGATGGACAAGGTTAAGTAGATGAGTTTATGAACTTTAACTCCAAATAGCATAACTGAATTAGGATAACCAAATGAAACTTACAGTGAACATCCAATACCACGATAGTTGCTGATGTTCCTTCGTCATTTGTTGCCTCACACGAGTAATTTCCCTGCTCTTTTCGAGTAACGTTAGTGATGTTTAAGATTGCTCCACTTGCCACAACAAAAGGCAATGTCGATCTGAAAACAAAATCAAGTTATAATCTCATTTCCCTTTACCAATATTCGTTCATATACATGTATCGGCACAATCCTCTTAATTTAAACCGACCTAGGGGAAGTGACATCCACTCCATTGTATTTCCATTTGTATTTGACGTTGGTCGGGTTTCCTATGGCTGTCATATTGATAACCGTGGAAGCACCCTCAGTGACAATCACTGGTGCAGTTAACGCTTTGACGAAAACTGGCTTGTCTGTAAGCAAAATGAAAACTGTCATATTTTGAACCCTGGTCATGTAGCTATATCTTAGATGTTAAGATATTAAGGTCTACTTGCATTGAATGCTGAGGGTGACTGCATCATGGACACTGTGGTGCAGTGCTTTGTTTGTGGCTTGGCACGTGTAGACGGCATTGTCATGTGCGGCTGTGACATCAAGCCGCAGAATGTTTCGTGCAGCCTTTCCACCATAAACACCGTTCACGGATCCGTTGTAGCGGGCATTTTCAACTTTGAATCCGTTTTTCCACCATGATATCTCGGCTTCTGGGTTGCTGCTCGCTGAGTCGCACTGCAGCGTCACCTTCCGTCCCGCTTTCGGCTTCTGCGGGCTGATGGTTATGTTGACCCCGGTGGGTGGAACTGTAATTTTCAACCAAATATTTAATTTAATTCAACTCCGTACCTTTCCTTGACAGCAAGGATCTGTCATGTTGTAATTTATGTTGTAGGGGGTGTAAATCCATTAACCCATGTTATATAGTGCGCGGCAAATTCGAATATAGGACGTTGACTTACAGTGAATGATTAACTTTGCCGTTGCCACTAGTGGGTTTTTGGTGGCCGCATTTGATGCTTTGCACTGATATTCCACCATGTTGTCTTGTGCCTCGGCCAAAAAACTGACCTCGGACGAAACGACATCCCCTTTCACTTCTTTGTTTGTTTGCGTAATCTGAAGATGTCAAAACATGTTAATGATGAGAAAGCTCAGATCTGCATTGAAGATGACGGCCGTTGAAATACTGATGGCATAACGTACCTCTTTGCCACGTTTGAACCATTTTATGGTTGCAGGTGGATTCCCACCGGTTGTAATGCATGACATCTTAACGGGGCTTCCTGCACGGAATGCAGAATCCGGTCTGTAACCCGTTATTACTGGCGGATTTGGAGGATCTGTACAAAGAATATAAAATTGGTTTATGGGACACACGTAATTTTTGGCAAGTAATGTTCTAGCCCACAGCGCAAGACGTACGTAAGATGGTAAGCGAGTAGGTATCCACAATGGTTTGTCCTAATGTCTGATGTGTTGCGTAACAGGAAAACAACATGGTGTTTCGATCCTGTGAGAAAATATGACAGCTTTAAAAACCGCTTTAACTGTCAGGTGATCAGATTGCCAGACAAAAATAGGCTTTACCAAACTGGACACTGTTATTGTAATTTCCGATGAGGTTATCCAGCCATCTTCTTGCTTCTTAGTGGTACTGGTCGAAGTGAGCACTGGGCTCCCGTCTACGACCCAGGAGATGTTAGCTGCCGGATAACTTTTTTCGGTTTCACATTTCATGGTCACTTTGTCATTCTTTTTGGCCTCCTTCGGGCCTTTGACAGTGACTTTAGGTGGGGCGTCTGTGGTTAGGAAGAAAGGAAAATAACGTTTGATTCACCTCCAAGCTTGGACAAGGAAAACTGATTCTTGTACAACTTACAGTGAACTGTCATGTTCGTGTATGCGATTTTTGGTGTCGTGGTGACGTTGTTGGATGCTCGGCAAGAATAGATCGCACCGTTGTCACTGCCGGCTGCATCAAAGTGGATCGTATTCACAGATTCGCGACCGCCGGTGCTGTAGGAATGGTCTACCATCACGTCCCCCTTGAACCATACCAATTGGGGGAGGGGATTTCCCCCTCGGGAAACGCACGTTAACGTCACCGTACTTCCCATCCGCACTACTTCTCCTAACTGGTAACCCGTGATTTCCGGTACGGCAGGAGGATCTGAAATAAATATATTTAGATTATCATAAGTGATCGAAGATATCGTGTCTAGGCAGGTTTTGGGGATTGCAAGTTATTGTAGAGAATCACTGATATGACCAATTCTATACAAACGATGATAGTGATGTCAATGTCAATCCTTTGATGTGAATTGTTTGGTGATAACAATGCCACTGCTTACAGTTCTTTTTTGTGGGTACCAATGCCGTTTAGTCTCAGGACAGAAATGAGCATCGCTTTGCCATTTGTTATTTGCCTGGAGCTTGCAAGTTTTGACTGAGGTCATCTCGAGCTAAAACAGCGCAGTAACCCGCAACATCTCTCCAAAACACAGCCTTAACTTGTAACTTGGATTACACACTGAAAGTTCTCTTACACTGAACACTGAGCTTGAATTGAGCACTTATCGGCACGCTTAACGCTGGATGAAATCCCTTGCAGGCAAACGTGGCTCCATTGTCATCGGGCGAAGGATGAAGCCGCACTTTGCTCCTGGCATTCTGGCGTTTGCCACCGACATCTTGGACGTCGTACCTTTCGTTCTCTGGAGAAGATGGGGAAAAAAAAGGAAGATGATGTGAGACGGTGAGTGGAGTTTCTTAAAATTCGAACAGGTTTTAGTGGCGCTGCGCAACCTACCGAGCTTCAGTTCGTGATCGTTGCGGAACCACTTGATGGTGGCTGCTGGCTTCCCCTCCTTGACCGTGCAGGTCAGCTCCAGTTTCTCGCTCTGGGTCACCACGTAAGTGCCACCCATGTTGCCGTCCTTGGTGACAATCTCCACCGTCACTGGGGGCACTGCAAACACACGATAGAGACGCCTGTCATTGATCCGCTCGCGACACAAAGCCGGAAATGCAGCAGGACTCAAGAGCAGAACTTACACATCACCATCAGACGGGCGCTGGCCCAGATTTCCCTCACGTCGGCAGCTGGACCCACCTAAACAACGAGAATTGCTTTTAATATTGATTTTTGTAAACGACTTAATGATCGCACAAGGCTCTGAGCTCGGCGACTCCAGTTTATCGGACTAATTGAGGTTGTTCAGGTCCACACAAATTGCGTTTAAGTTTCTGAACCTAACCGATGTTGCCAACGCTGAATAATAATAACGATTTACGCCGCTGCTTGGCATTCCTCCAGCCCTCCAGGGCTTTATTTGCCGTGCTTTTACCGGCAATGGTTAGTTGTTGAACGCTGTGGATCGTGGATGGCTTTCGAAGGATCGGGAGAAACTGTCCTTGCCTGGAGTGAGTCTTTCAAGAAGGCACTTATGGTGTCGGGCTACCATGCTCTGACATCCGCACCACAAGTCTTGCACCCTGAAGATTTCTCCGGCAATACGCTCATGCACTTTAATCAATCGATGGAACACGTTTTCTGGAAGTGAGGCCGACTTACGGTCGGTCGTGGCCGTGATGAACCATGTTGTCAAGAAAACGTGATGGAGGAATGTTTGGTTTTTGAGGTCTGAGAACTATTGCAATGTATAGACATGTTGCTGTAGCGAATGTGACGATCCTTATGGACAAGCAATTAAATATAAATGATGGATTGTATCTGAAGCCGGTTAAGGAAATGAAAGGTACCAAACTATAACGTCGTAAGTGCCCGATTCTTCCCCCCTTCCATATAAAAAACCTTCAAAAAACACGTTTTCCACCTTAATAGATCGTAGCATGCTTTTCCACACCTGCTACTGTGGGGAGTTGGGCTCCCCCTCAGCCTTGTTGAGTGAAAACCATGAATAAAAGATGTTCTAAAGCTGGTTTTTAAAACCTGGACGTCGATACGAAGGATTGAAAAACATCAATGCGCTGCTGCCCTACTTGCCACAAGAGAAATGTCTTGCAGTGCGTGCGGCACATACGACGTTATGGAGAAAAAAAATCGATAAAATCGAATGTTGTTTGAGCTTGCTGTCTACGTTTTTCACGAAACTTTAGTTTGTTCCCGCTCCTGAAAAGTTTATTTTCTGGCACTAAGCACGTTATGGTTTGGCACCCTTTTTTCGAGTGGATGGCGCCAAAAACGACTAAGCTAATGATGTGGGGAATTGATGGAACCTCAAGAACAAATTGAAAGAGCCTCAAGAACGAGGCCTTAAGCGTGGTTGTAAATAATTAATTCACGGGATGTTGGCTGAGGGTCCTGCGACGCCATCATGTATTCATGCACTTAAGCGGAAGACGCCATGGAACCCCATTCACTCGCAAGTGGTCGTCGTAATGATGGCGACCATTTAGCGGAACAACCCTAGCGCATGGGCTCGTTAAAGGGCAGCGGAATGCTAGGTGTCCATCAGCCCCTGCACCTAAGGACTCCAGTTGGATACTCGGCTTTTATGGGGGCTAAACGCCGCAATGACTAATAGCTGTTTAATTTGATGCGATGAGTCCTCGAGGCGAACCAAGACGTATTAGCGCAGGCAACGCCATGGGCTTAGGCCGCTTAGCAGGTCGTATAAATGCCGTTAAACTGGCCTAACTCGGGTTCGGATTTTCAATACGAGGGGCACTTACTTGGCACTGGAACTCGGCGTCGTCCCCCAAGTTGGCGTTCCTAATCTGGAGGTGGTACTCTCCAGCGTCTTCGTCCCCCACCATCGTGTAGCGTCCCTCGAAGCCTATTATGGAACGCTCGAATCCTGGAAGTGAAAAAAGAACAGGAGTCAGAAAAGCCAATGTTTCTAAAACTCTTTGAGAGCCTGTTGTAACCAGGATCTCCTGAAAAAAAAGTTGATTTTACTGGCACTTGATACGTTATGGTTTGGCACCCATTTATACACAGTATGCATTAGCTCTCACATAACGTAAATTGTCAGCCGGCATTAGAAGTCATGGAAAGGGCATGGTGTTGACACCATTGCTAGCTATTGGTAATTAATACCGAAGTTAACGCGTGACACAGTCATGTCCTGCATCAATAGATCTTCCTTTCATAAATCAGGGTGGTCAGGGAAATTTGTTCAAAAAAACTGTAAATTAAGGAAATTGTATTTCTAGAGGAACCCTTCTTTTCGCAATTTGCGATTAATTATTAACGCACCTTGCCTACTTCACTTTCGCAAATGTCCCTGCAAACTTCCAATAGCCGATGCTGCGAAGCTGAGAATTCTTTGGGTATAGTCTAGTTTCAATAAGTGATTAAAATTCGATTATAATTTGTAGCCAATAGACGTTGGAATGCACTTCCAAAGGAGTTAAAAACTCGGTTTGAGCAACGATGTCAGTTACCACCCAGACGAAGTGGTATCTGGCTAATGCCACAGATGCATGAATGGATTCACAAATCGAGGGCTGACTGGTGGACCTCAGACACATGCAACTTGTATGTTTTTCTTGACAGGCGATGACAATTCAAGAAAAATAATAATCAGATATGGCCTTCACTTTTGTTTTTGGTATTGCGAACTTATAACTACCCACCCACACAAAGATCGACACAGGCTTGAAAATGCCGTCGCCCATGATCAATGGACCATGACATATCCCATCAGAAGCCAGTTGGACCAACTTGTGAAAAGTTGGCATTTCTCCCTTGACATTGAATGTGCTTAAAGGATGCAATGGATGGCTTCTTCCAGAGTGGCCAGCTAATCACTGCAGCAACGTTTCTGAACCCTCGACCCCCTCCGCCCCTAATTAGGTAAAAATGTGCCAGTGCATTCTCGGCGAATGAATATTAAATTAGAATTTTATTGATCTAAGCCCAAAAGTCAAGACATCTTCCTGGTCGATTAACCCTTTCGCCGTGCGGAGGCTGACTTAGCAGCTGCGTTGCACCGACTTCACTCCTGGCGCTCGGCTAATCTAATTGGATGGAAACTGGAAAATGTCGAAATAAAATTAGGCGCAAACGAAAGCTGCGAGATTTTTCCCCTTAATCGGGATTTAACGTCTTCAGAAGGGCGCCTTGAAAAGTGGAGAGGCAGGATAAAAAGGCGTTCGGTCGAGTGACGGCACTGGAGATTTAATTTAAGGTGTCTGAATCTCGAAAATCTATGATCATCCCCCAGGGAAGCGTTTCCATCCATCCATTGGCATTAACTGAATGCATCAGCGCAGGGGATGCATGCAAGATGCGCTTCTGGAAAGACTGGTCCCTGCCAGAATCAAAATTCACTCTTCGTGGCGATGATTGGTGTAGGCAAAAAAAGATATCCACCGTTGTTGCCGCGAGCCAGCCCGGGTTTTGGGGAAACATATGCTCTGAAATCAATTCTTCGTACTATCACTGCTGAATGTCATTAACTTAAAGCAGAACTGACTCCAGCAGTGCTGGACTTGGCCATGGCCAGGCCGTACCCAGGGGAGCCTGTTTACATGCCCTATTAAAACCCTGTTAGGCACTTGAGTGACAATGCTTATTTTTGTTGTGCAGAATCAAAATGGTCCAGGGTTAATATTTTGATTTGGTTCAAATTGTCCCAGATGGCAGAACATGTCATTCCAATCCACTTGGACCACTTATAGTTGGATCTCAGAGCTCATTCGGATTCCTGCTGTTAGTCCTGGTTTGTGTACGCTACTAGGCGTTGGAATGCACTGCCAAAGATAGCCGTAAGCTGTCATCAATTCAATTTGGCAATGATGTTAGTGGTCACCCAGACGAGTTGTAATCGCCTAACAAATTGGGCGTTTGGATTTCACCCCTGTCCATTACCCCTAGGACATGGCGTTTCCTTACTGGTTAGGCCTATATGGTACAGGGTTGAATTCGCTGTAGTAATCACGAATCCAGAGGGCTAAATGATTATCTCCAAGCAGAAATACAAATACGGATATTTGATGTTTGTGGATGGTTCTCGAAATCACCAAGGAAACTGAATAGAGACCACAATGTTCTTTTAAGAATAAGTTCAAAATTAGTGTCAGATCTGTTAGAGGATCTGAAGTGCTTCATTTCTCCAATCGAAGTTGGTTTCATTGAAGTTCTTAATTGAGAATCCTTACAACTACAGATTGCAAGCATGCTTATCTCAACAAGTTTAAACCTGTGCAATTCATCAATTGTGCAACGCAGCAGTGCCACTGGAATCGCAGGAGAACAGCCTCACTCGAGTCGAGACTTCATTATGACGGAAAAGTAGCTCTTTAGCAACATGGCCACGTGGTTCCTCACAGCCAATCACGAATGGAGAAAGCGATGGCGGCCCGTGGCACTCGAAGTTATGCGAGCCCGAGGTTGGACTTTTGTTTCTGAGAGTTTCTTGAGGGAGGCATGAATCGCCCAACAATTTTCTCTATACCAGAAATGCAAATTTCCATCAGCGTTAGGCCAAAGGTTGTCCTTTATGTAATCAGGCCCAATATGCTCTCGCGATTACAAGTTTTTGAGGAATTGCACATGCACCAGATCTAGGCTGGGCTAGAGTTTGGAGCCAACTAATTATTCTTATCGCACAAAAATCTAATAAGGGGTCATGGCACGCAGCCGAAACACGCTTTCATATTTCTTAATTAAAATTTCAGATTCGGGCTTTCATTACGAAGCTTTGTTGCAAAGAATGGCCATGTGCAGGGTAATAACGCGTCTGGCCGAGTGCTTCTTGGGCATAATGCAAAAGTTTATTGCTGAAAAGCACATCTCGTCTAATTTCGATTCTTGCAAAATGTGGGAATGGAGTTATGGAGGGAGGCATTTTTGACTTGGCATCCCCTCTTTAGTTGGAACAAAGTCATATTAGGCAGGGTATAGTCGAGAGAAAGTGGTTAAAGCCCAGCCTGACAAAGTTTTATGTTCTGAAAGTAGGAAGTACAATGTGTACATGTTTCATGATAATGATACCGTGGTCGTAATGAAATTGAGTTTGTTGAGCTGCCTCCAGTAATGTTGCTACAATCTTTTACCAACAAACAAAACTTTGTATTCTTGTAATTTAACATATATCACCAGGCTATTTTGTACATATGAATAAGATAACTAATGAATATCAATGCAATAAACTTCCTCTGGTAATGCCACTGTTTATGAAACGTCTTGCAGAAGTAGTTTTTGTTAAAATAATTTCATAAAAACAGTAACAGGATGCTGATTCCACGTCAGAATTTTAAAATACAATTACATACTTTGGCAATGCTAATCCCTTATTCGGGTTTGAAAGCTTCGAATCAATCAACGATTTTCCCAATGCACTCCACTGTGTTTACAGTCTGGAAAATCCTTCCATCAGTGCAGCCTTGCTGATCTGCTTAATGTACCGCAAAGAGATTTGCACAAATATTTATTTTTAAAAACGGAGTACATGGCAATGGCATGGCGACTGTTGATCCTCCGTTGCTTTTAGACTCAGTCAACGGATCGAATAGTGAACCTAGTTGCACGGAAAACTCGCTCAGTCGCTATAACAATATAATGGCTGACGAATATAAGAGCCAAAACGTTTTCAGGATATCCCAAATCGTTTGACTTGGCATATTCTTCATTCGCAAAAGCTAACTACTCGTGCTACGCCTACTCGGAGTCGGTTCTTACCTTTTGAAGTTTACCAATAGTAATGTAATATCCACACAAGATATAAATTATACATTACACTTGTATTGGATTTATTTGCATTTTGGGTAGTTTGTATGCAATACCTAACTCGCATTCAATCGAATAATAAATATGTGTGAATTTAATTGGTGGGGATGAATGCACTGGCAATCCAACTTGACATAAGCAATGGTTACTTGGATGTGAATTCAGGAACTTGATGTAGGTTTCTAAATTGTTTACTTCATTATACTTTATGAAGTATACAGTATATGTCCATAATTATGCATGCACAATGTATATACATGTATGTGTATCACGTTATTTGGGTGGTGATGAATGCACTGGTAATCCAACTTGACATAATCAATGGTTATTTGGATGTGAATTCAGGAACTTGATGTAGGTTTCTAAATTGTTTACTTTATTATACTTTATGAAGTATCATACAGTATGTGTCCATAATTATACATGCACAATGTATATACATGTATGTGCATCACGTTATTTGGGTGGTGATGAATGCACTGGTAATCCAACTTGACATAATCAATGGTTATTTGGATGTGAATTCA